>QRFB01009658.1:0-21176 GCA_008931105.1 Oenanthe javanica
ATAAGTAAATAAATATATAAAATTATCAAATATTTAATTAGTAAATTTTATTTGATTTATGAATTATAAATTATATAATTAATTGTTCATGTATAATAACAATAGAATTAATTTATACAGATAAATATTCAATATATAATAATTTAGCAAAAATAATAAAATATAAATAATACAAATAGAATTAAATAACACTTTATTATAAAATTATATATATATTATAATATTATAAATTATTTTTAAATAATAGTTAACTATATATCTTAACATTTTAATAAGAAACTTAAACATTTGAATAAAAAAAATTAATTTATGTATTTTAATTTTTTATAATTTTGTGATTATTTTTTATTATATAAATTTACAAAAAATGTATTATATATATGTTACGTAAAAAATGTATTATATATATATTACGTAAAACCTCCACAAGAACCTTCCTTTGGGTCCGTGTCCGCTAGAATTACGGTCATCAATCCTTCTGCAATAGCTGGTGTTTCGGCTAAATCTTCCTCCATTGGAATCACGGACATCATCATGCCCTCATCCATTGATCCGATCCTGGCTAGGACCTTATTGTTGTGATTCGACCGATCTACATCCCAAATCTTGCCTGAGCGTATAACTTCCTCTTGTTCCTCCGTACGTTAGCCTCTGGGGTGTGATTTTGCGAAACCTCTTTAGCGAAATTGGGGTTTTCTCTTTGGTCGCCTCCTTTCCTACTACGACTGGCTCTTTACCCCGCACGATGTTCTCCATTAATCGGTTGTTTTTCTCCAACCGTGTCCTCGAAGCTTTTGAGGTTATTTTTCAAGGAATTTATTCGCTCATTGAAACCAACGACAACATCTCTCATCCAAGTGATCTGTTTGAATATTAGTCATCTAAACAGGACGTTGTCCGCTTGTGATATCCTGACCATCTCGCGCAACTTGGTTTGCGATATCTCGGTTCGGACTTCCATCTTCACCTTCGTTCTTTTTTAATCATCAAATTTTTGCGTATGTTGCGACATCCTTCCTCCAGAAATGTCAAGACCCCCTCCTTCTAGCACCAATTGTTAGTAGAGGAATTTGGTAATAACATATTCAGGGAGAGTTGCTGGAATTACGGTGGTAGTGATAGAATTATTAAAGATACCAATCAATTTATATTCAATTATTTTTTAAATTTAGTCGACCAATTAAATGATTAACAAAATTTTAATTATTCATCCCAATTCGAAAATTAATGATAATGATTAGTAATAATATTTTATATATTAAATTCCATTTAGTCGGGCGTTCATCTTTTGACAATAATAATAAATTATAATTATATAAAAACTAAAAATATTATATTAAATTATCAATTTCTTTTAAAAATCTTTTGACAACCCAATCCTCTGATCCTTTCCAAAAATTAGGTGGGGGCCGTGGGGGCGTTAATCTGACTAGTGATCTACTTGAAAAAGTAAAAGAAACTCAAAATGAAGGTTGGTCGTAAGAATCCATAAACTGAAATCAGATTTATAATTAAGCTGCTCATGAATATTTTTATGACAATTCAAATTGACTTCCAACTTTTTTTAAAAAAATAAATAAATTTAATTTATAGCCCAGATTTAACATCAATCCGACATATTGGTGGTCAAAATAAGTAATTCACAAAACCAGCCATGAAAGAATCTTGGGTGCCTTATTTTGTAGTATAAGTATTTATTTTTTAAAAATAAGATAAAACAAACATTTTTATATATAAATTTCTATGATGAAAATAACTGATCTAAAAAGAAAAAAACTCGTGTAACGTATTGTGAAATAAAACATAACTTACACTAAGCTCGAGGAATATTTTTATTTTCCTGTTAAATTTTTTTTTATCAGAAAGATAATAAAAACTTATCATCTAACCGAAAGATATGCTTAACAAATCCATGAGTCGAACGGCCCATAAGAAAAACATTCCCCTGAAGTTTAGATAATACAAACCTTTATATCCGACAAAACGGATCTCTTTAAAACTCCATAAGAGTAAAACCCAACGGGAAAAAAACCTCCAAGGGAAAAAGAGTGTCCTAAAACGATCATAAAAAATAATATGTAACAATATACATGGTGGCTCCTAACACAAAAACCAGAATTTTTTGAAGTTTTTCGAGTCCCCAATGCTAAAAAACTAGTCACATCTTGTTGTTTCCGCCATTAAATCCAAGTTCTCATCTCCATCCACTTTTCTCTTTACCCTTCTTATCATCCAAGTAAGTATCAAAAATCATGTTTCTATTCATCTTCCATCTACACGCAATAACACATCCAATTAAATATGAAAAATAAAAAATAAACCAACAAAGACAAATAAGTCGATGAACGTGTAACAAAATATATAGTATAAAATTGTAGCGTAAAATTTTCAATTCATAATAAAAGTCATCTAATATGACACAGAATCGTCATAAATGACAATCACCACAGATATGGTCAAAACGCCATAAAAATGGTCATGCTCTATAGGTACAAAAAATCATTACATATGACACTAAAATCGTTAAAAATTCATATTTGAATGATGTGAAAACAGATACAGATGATATGAATCAAATCCGAACGAAATGAAAACAGATCTAAAGATTTAGAAGGTTAAAATTTTCAGATTTGAAAAGAGAATATATGTATTATATAATGAATTGTGATTTAAACCAAAATATTGAAAAAGAAAGAAATAGTGTAATTAAAATTAGGGTTAAAAAAAAAAGAATGGGGAAAATGGAGAGGGAGGGAGGACAGAGGAGAGAAGGGAAAAGAAAGAAATAGTGTAATTAAAATTAGGGTTTAAAAAAAAGAATGGGGGAAATGGAGAGGGAGGGAGGACAGAGGAGAGAATGGAGATATTTTTTTCTGGAGAGATGACATTTAGGCCCCGTTTGGCTGAACTTATTTCCAGGAAATAAGTGCTTATTTCCAGAAAAAGTTAGTATGTATGTACTTTTTCTGAAAATAAGTAACTTATTTTCAATTTTGAAAATCATATTTGGTTTTAAAATTCTAAAATAAATATTTATCTAATTTTTTTTTTGAAAAAATGTAAAAAAATTAAAATAAGTTACTTATTTTAAATTTAAGCTAAGTCAAAGGGGGCCTTAGAGCATCTCCAAGGGGAGTAGCTAAATTGATTAGCTAAAATAATATAAAGTAATAGTTAGGTAAAATTTGCTGAACCTGTAAGGTGTTGTGCTCCAATGGTGTTAGCTATAATGGTTAGCTATATTTCAAAAACAGTATTTTATTATTATTTTCAAATTTCAACGGCTATATTCCAACAACGATATTTCAATTAAATGATACAATATCATAATTTTTATAGAATCATACTTTTTTCAATTAAAATTATATTTAAATAAATTAATATTAGCATTAACTCATTTTAAACATGTGATTATATATTTAAAATTAAAAATTAAAAATTTGATAAATTTTAATAACTAATATTGACATCATATTGCACTAAGACGGCTATATATACATACATATATATATATATATAGGGTGCTACTCCAATAGAAACTAAATTTGACTAGAAACTAGAAACTAACTTTATTCCTCCGTTTTTAATTCCATTTTCCCGTCAATTGGTAAACTTTTTTTCAAATCTAACTTCACCACATTTTTCTCCATCTCCCAACGATCAATTTGCATACCATATGTGCTATATTCCGGCGACTTCAAAATTAATCACAAATTTATATTATATATGTTACCAGAAAAAATGCAATCACTAATTTATATTAGATAAATCACTAATTTGTACTATAAGAATCACTAATTTGTATTATAAGAATCACCAAAATCACCAGTTTTGTTAAATAAATATATATGAAGATCGCCGGAAAAATGGAAGTCGCCGGAATATAGCACATATGGTATGCAAACTGATCGTTGGGAGATAAGAAAAAATGTGGTGAAGTTAGACTTAAAAAAAGATTCACCAATTGGCGGGAAAATTCAAACTAAAAACGGAGGGGATTAGATGATATTGTGTATGAGAGGGTGTATTTTAATTGTGTGAGATGCCCTGTGGGGGCCATTAGATTAGATTAAATATGTGGCTTAGATTAGTTTCTAGATTTCTAGATTTGACTTGGTTTCTATTTGAGCATTTGCCTATATATATATATACTATGATATAATATAAAAATGTAGCTGATGAGTATAAAAAAAATAGTGAAAGAGAAAAAAAAAGAGCAAAATTTGGTATGGGATTTTGTTACAGTTTTGATGAGATTCAACATATATAGTCAACCTGACGAGCTTGACTAAATTTTTTTGCTAACAGTTGAGCCCGTTGGAGTGCTGCAATGGAGACACATTCGGTATAATACATGCCAGATAGGATTTTTAGCTAAGGGTTACGGAAGGTTGGAGATGCTCTTAGAACACAAAAAAGCGAATGTTACCATCTTTAAATCTATACTATAATATACGGGATGTAAATATTAAAACCTATTATAAGAACTTAATAAAGTTATTTTAAAAATCTAATTTATCAAAAAAATTCATATATGCACGTCAATTTTATTTTTATCGAAACTCATCTATGCACGTCATTATTAGCTTTTAAAGAAATTAAAAAAGAAATACTTTTTTTTAATCTTTTCTTTTATGTCTGGAAACAACCAAAGCAGTTGAAATATCGAAAAGAAAATAAACAAGTATTTTGCGAAATTTGACCTACGAAACCTCTAGTATACTAGAGTAGTCAGTAGTGTATGTGCATTCAAGATTCAGCTCAAAAGCAACTAATATACCGACCGAATATACACCCAATCTCCATCCAAATTTTGTTGAGTTTATCTTTCAAAAACTAAACTACTTGGTAGTTGGTACGATCAATCATTCATCATATATCAGTCTAAAAACAAATGCGTCATTATTAATTAACAATTCTTCATGCCATGCAACACAAATAACTGATGGATTATGTTTCCAAACAAGAAGCAAGTAATTATTTCTTATACATTGCAATTGTAATTATTTTTATCTAATTATCTCTCAACTATTACAAGTTATCTGAAGACTGAAATTCAACATTACCTATCATAATATTTATAATTTTTTTATAAAATTAAATTAATATATTCATTTCTTCCATGTTTAAAGACATTACGTTATTTTATTTACCTAATTTTTGTATGAAATGTTTTTAAAAGTTCTTGTATGAAATGTTATTATTGTGTTAAAATTATAAATATATTAAAAAAAGTCAACTTTTAATAAATTTTTTAAAAAGTTGATAACTTAATAATGAGTCTCAAATAGAGATATACAAAAATCGGATTTGGGCCGGGCCTAACCCGAATTTATTTTATTAATATTTAAATAATAATATTTTAAATTTTATAAATAAAAATAATTTTTTATCAAATATATTTGAATTTTATCTATTTTTAAAATAGTGAAAGAAAATATCAATAAAAGTATAAATATTTCACTAAAAATAAAAAAACAATTGAGTTTTATTCAGATTTTTTGAAAAGGGCCGGACCGGCCCGAATATTTTTGAAAAATATGCGGCTAAACAGGTTTTTTCTGAATTTTTTCCGAATCAGATTGAATATATTTTTCGGATTCGGATTTTTTGTGCATCTCTGATTACTTATTATAAATTTAAAAATATATACACATTTAAATGTGATTATATATATATATATATAATCTGGAATTATGGAAAGGAGATAAAGATGTGCACAACGCCACAACCATACAGTATATTACCAGCCATCTTATCTTACTTATCCAAAAATTAAATACTAAATAATAAGTTACAAAATAATTTATAAGTTAAAAAATCAACATTTTCTCAGAAATATTGTTTGATTTTTCATGGAAAAGACAGTCCAACTCCAAGTACTACTTTTTTACTAAAGAAACAAAAAGCAAACGCGCCTAACACTTTGGTCCACATCGATTTACATCCCCTCAATTTCGAAATATTTAAGTAAAAAGGAGCATGAGATGACTAATTTTTTATGCCACCTACTTTAATTTAGTGATAAGTGATGTGTACGTACACAATTACCAGTTCTTCTCTCCACCAGAAGGCATTTAGCCACCCTGTACGCCCAGTGATGTGTAATTTTTGCTAGTTCGATAAGATAACGAGTCATTTCTAGATTCTTTTGAATAAGTTTCTTCTATTTATTTTAAAGTGAGTTGCGAAAAGCCATAACTTTAAAAAACGAATTTTGACTAGTAAGATAAATTTCAAAAGACAAGAGAGCTTTTTAGTTCTAAATATGAATGGATGCAATAAATGGGGTTTTGTTCACTTATTTTACGAAAATTTGTATTTATTTTCAAAAAAAAACATATTTATAGTATTTTTTTAAAAAATAAAATGAGTCAAATGATCCCAAAAAAGCTTCTGCTAATTTTTTTTACTAATAACATTAAGTTTTATTTTAAAACATATATTATGTATAATTTTGACTAAATGTTTATATAAAATATTATATAATTTTACCGTACAATATTATATAATTTTACCGTACAATATTATATTAAGTCTAAATGTTTATAAATAATAACAATTGGCAGAAAAGAAAAAGAATGCCATGACTCGATCAAGGAAATTTGTCACACCTTTGTGAGATCGGTCAAAAGTCATCTTTTTCCAAATTCAAAAAAGAAAAAAGTCATCTTTTAATTTTTTTACGTCAAAGAAAATTACTTTGATGCGGTTTTAAAATGTTATCATTTTTATAAAATAAAATATTTATTATTACGTGTATTCTGGTGTCTTCTTAATTTACCGTCTTCTTTTCATCTTTTGTCAAGTGTACGGTTTAGTTTACCACACCTTATTTTAATCCTAGTACTTATTCCGTATTTTATATTTACATTAAATTAGTTTGACTTTTGATAGGTTATCAAGGCGTAAAAATATGTGATTATACTTAATATTAAATTCTAATTCGATATTATATAAAAATATATAAAATTGACTGTTTTTAATAAATATTTTAAATTTAATTGAATATGTAGGTATCATAACATAAGTGATTAAAATTACAACAGGAGTAATAATAATAAAATTAATAACCACGCTAAGAGTGAAGATTGAAGAGTGTAGTTGATTTGTGATTAAAACAAAATGACACGAATAGGATTAGTGTGACCGACATAATGCGCGTTTATTACGCGTAATTGCTTACTGCTGTCCAATGTCTACTATGGTAATCCACGGCTCCATGCAGTTCGGAATAAGCAAATATGGTTGGTTGTAACTTGTAGAGTTGTAGTTAAGGTGCCAAAATAAATATATTTTAGCCTTTAAGAAAAATTAAATTAATATAACTGGGGCAGCCTATTACTTTTTATTTGACTCCTGCCTTTTTTTTTCTTTCTGCGAGTTGTGTGAATTTTTGTTTTACCTAATTAGTTGTGTTTTTTGTTGTTAAACAGAGTTGTGTGTTTTATTTGAGCTCTCACTATATATTTTTTCCTATTTAATTTGAATATGGAAACCGAGAGTTGGTTTGATGATCGGCGAACGCTTCTCATTTGAAAAAGAAGTATTTTTTTTATTAAATATACAAGTATTTTATGTAAAATACTAAAAGAAAAACATTTTAATTACAATATTTATAAAATATACACCATAAAGCCGAAAGTTACTTAAAAAGTTTACCGGGAATGCAAACAAAATGGCATATATGCTAAATAATTAGTGTTGCATCATAGGATAGCATCTCTGCAGAATCTGATGTTAGTCTATGAGTAGCAGTTTTTTTGTTCTTTTTTTTTTTACTAAGCAGTTGTTTTGTTCTTTATAATATATATTGTTAAAGTATAGAATTTGAATAAACTGTGCCATTTGTTCTCTCATACTTGACTATTAACAATGGTGATTGTACGTAGATTCGTCTGCGAATCAACGACACCACAGCGTGATTCTTTATTATTATGGCCAGTAACCTGCTTAGTTTTCGTTTCACCATGTACCGACTTGTTGATATATACTCGTTGTTTGTTTTAGCAAGCACAGGACAGGAGTGTATGTATATACATATATCTTGTAGTATATATGACATTTACATCAGGGCATACTAAACATTTTTGGGCGTGTACAAAATTTTAAAATTGAGTTCTTTATGTACTTTAATATATATTAAGATTATTAAATTATATTTTTTATAAATAAAATAAATTATTGAAAAATATTGTAAATAAAAAATAAAATTTGATATTTATTATAAGATTATCAATATTTCTGAACTTTATTAATAAATCATAATATTTTTATTACAAATATCTAAATTTTACCGGCGCAACGCCGCTGATATCCATGATTGGGCGGTTAGCAGAGCATATTTATCTAGGACACATTTAGAGGTGCGCCCTCTGCTTGCAAGTGTCATATAAAAAAAAAAAAAAAAGGAAAATGCTAGGGATCATTCGTTTCTCTTTCGTGTCTTAATCGAAGTTATCGTCGAGAATCGAGAGCGAAGGTTCCTGATCCTCATGGTTATGCACACACACATAAACTTGTGCAATTAATGTAAAATTGGGTATTATTTGTGTCTGAAATTAAATTAATCACACACGTAGCGGTCGATTTATCTGCCACATGTATACTAAGGGGGTGTTTGAGGGAACTTTTTTCCAGAATAAGTCAACTTAAGACAAAGTTAGAGATTCCTAATACTTTTCTGAAAAAAGTTAACTTTTTTTTGCAACTTATAGAAACTCAAATATACATTAAATACTTGTATAAAAAACATTTATCAAAATATGAAATTTTTATCCAAAAATAAGTCTAAAAGGACTTATTTTAAGGCAGACCAAACATGTATATATTATACATATGAGAGAGACAGTTTAGCTGGACTTGTGGTTGCGAATATTTAAGAGTTGTACTACTAGTTTACTACTGTCGGTCTATATACCTATTGTTGAGACGTTGATGCCGAAGTAGCACCAAAAGTTTGTTCTTTTGCTGTGGGGGGGGGGGGGGGGGTTNTTTTAATAAAGTTAATACTATTATTCCTGTATTCAACCTGTAAATTTTATTTCTATTTTTATGCCAAATCATAAGTTAAATAAAATAATAAAATCACTCAAATAAAGATTTAAATTTTTTATTTTTCACTTTTAATTAATTTTAAAAAACTTTAAATTGTGTTTACCAACATGAAATTTATTTCAGATGACATAGATTGAGTTGACATTTCAAAAATTTAAATTTATATTATTATTATTTTAATATTTAAATTTAAATTCTTTTAATCATTCAAATAAGAATCGATTTAAATTCTAAAGGCCACTAAATTATTAGTTATTTTAAATTTACACAAAGGATATCTACATTTTCGATTATTGTTGGGTTATCGTTACTGCACAAATCACAATCAAGACTTCAAACGATTATCAAAGTCCTCTAATTTTACAATTTAAGATACTAAAATTTGATCCTGAAATAATCGTTGAACTACAAAGTCCATTTGTAATTGCTGTTGAAAAATTCTGTAAAGTGAGAAAAAGTGTAGGTGGAAAAAATGTTTTTTGAAAAATAAGATAACTGTTTGATAATTTATTTTGATTCATGCATATTTTGAGATATAATATATATAAATAATGTTTTTCGGGAGATTTGATGATAAAATTTGTTATTACTTCCGGTAAAAATTGAAAAACAATTTTTTTCAAAGGCATAGAACATGCTTTCTCTAACACAATTTTTAGACCAAAACATTTTTTCTAACCACATTTTTTGAATTTTACCGAACAACTTTCAAAACAGTTTTTCAGCATAGCTATATGTAACACTAAATACCAAACGGGTCCATCAAACTGATATTTTTGCTTTGAACATTCCGTTCGAACCTGAACGAGTTTATAATTTTTTCAATATTAAACAATGATATATTATATTTAAATTAACATCTAAATTTTATATGCTTATTAAGAATCTTATTTATAATATAATTAAATATAATATATTTAAGAATATTATTTACAATATTATTAAATACAATATATTTATTATTATAGAAAAAATACAATATATTTAATTATTTACTCATCTCAATTTCATTATTATTCAAATTCTCTCGCTCATTGAAAATTATAACTTGTTAATTAAATCTCATAAATATTATTATTCTTTTATTTATATTAATTTTATTAAAACTTAAAATATTTTATAATTTTAGCCACTATAAAATATATAAAAAAATATTTTTATATTAATAATATTCAACCCATCTCTTGCACGAATTTTAATCGTGCTTGTTATATTATTATGACTGAGCTTGAGAATTGTTATAGTAGACTTGCTTAAGCTCAAATTTTTGGTTATTTTATTTTTTTTTAACTAATCAAACATATAAATTATAATATGGAAAAAAATCATTCATTTATCAAATTATATATCAAACCGTATAAAAGATTCAACAAAAACAAATCCATTATCTGTTGTCGCAACTCGCAACCGGAAGAATTTCTGATGTAGTAGTAAAAATAAGATATATAAGTGAATCGACTCATCAAATTATCATTAAAAGTAGGATAAAAAATAAAATATGCAGGTGAATCGACTCATCAAATTCTCAATAACAATAGAATCCCCTCAAGAAAAAACCATTTTTTAAATGGCATTTCGAAAACGTTTGAATCGAAATATGATTTTCAAATTAAGTTCCGAATTAAAGTAAAACTCTTATTTTTGTTCTTCTTCCCATAGCAAATTTATTTAAAATACAATTTATTTATTAAATCTTATGAATATTATAATAATATAAATTTTTTATTAATATTTTATTCTGTTAAAATTTAAAATAATTTAAAATTTTAATTAAATATTTTTAATATTCATTACAAGGGTTTCAAAATAACACGGCCTTTCCTTTGAGTCTTTGAGATTCTCTTCCGACTCTTCTTCTTCTTTTTTTTTTTTGAAAAAATCCGACTCTTCTTCTTAAGCCGCAAAAGAACAATCAATTTTTAAGGAAAAAAATGAAAAAGAAGAAACATGTTACATACATGTAATAATTTTATTCTCCTGAACCCCATCCTATTTTCTCATTTTCAAACATTATAAAACCCCACTTCTGTCTATTTACCGATGAGAGTAACTATTTCTTCGACCCCCTGCAATCACATTGCCCTTCTTGCTACATTTCAAGGCAAGGAAAATTACAAGTACACAAAATTATCTTTATTTTTTTGTATTCCGTTTTATATTTATAGATGCAACAACAAAGATTTGCGTGTTTTTGATGAAACAGGATGCTTTGGCTGCTGGTGGGGAGTTTGGATTACTGGAAGGAGGATCATATGCTTTGATTCACTTCATTGTGATAGGAGGTCTGTTTGCTTACCTACACTCTCTTTGCTCGATATTTAGATTGGCAATAGCGTCGAATTTAGACTATTCTTGATGAGATTAGTGAGCTCAAGAAGGAAGTTAAGCCTGTTCCAGTTACACCTGATGCTACTCCAGCACTAACCTTTACATCTTTCATATTAATTCCAAAATGCAGCAGCTGACTGAGGTGATCCTGCCCTGTTCTCTGCTTATTTGTTTATTGTTATTATTTTTCTGTAACAAAGCATGCAATTTTATCAAAAAAGAATTCTGCAGTCGACTTGAAGTTAAATGTGACAAAGAGTATACTAACNTCTTGCTACATTTCAAGGCAAGGAAAATTACAAGTACACAAAATTATCTTTATTTTTTTGTATTCCGTTTTATATTTATAGATGCAACAACAAAGATTTGCGTGTTTTTGATGAAACAGGATGCTTTGGCTGCTGGTGGGGAGTTTGGATTACTGGAAGGAGGATCATATGCTTTGATTCACATTCACTTCATTGTGATAGGAGGTCTGTTTGCTTACCTACACTCTCTTTGCTCGATATTTAGATTGGCAATAGCGTCGAATTTAGACTATTCTTGATGAGATTAGTGAGCTCAAGAAGGAAGTTAAGCCTGTTCCAGTTACACCTGATGCTACTCCAGCACTAACCTTTACATCTTTCATATTAATTCCAAAATGCAGCAGCTGACTGAGGTGATCCTGCCCTGTTCTCTGCTTATTTGTTTATTGTTATTATTTTTCTGTAACAAAGCATGCAATTTTATCAAAAAAGAATTCTGCAGTCGACTTGAAGTTAAATGTGACAAAGAGTATACTAACTTTAATTTTTATCAACTATACAAACATTCACTATTTAAATCTCTGCCAAATTCAAGCACAGTCCTTAGAATGTATGTAGCTCTGGTGAATTATAGATTAACAGTGACGACGGAAATGCAGATAAAAAATACCAAGATTGTTAACATTTGATGAAAAAAAATGATATTTCCACTACTTTGAATTACTTGTATTGCCTTGTTACAGTAAGGAAAGTTCGTATTACGCTTTGTGATTTTTGTTGATACTGATATGTTATTTGGCATAGTCTGCCACTGCCGTGCGATTTCCAAGGCCAACAAAACTTTTTAGCACTTGTCTACGCAGGAACGTACGGTATCCAGTTTTTGTTGATACCAGTGTGACTGTGAAACATTTGTTTTTCTTAAACCAGGAGCACAAGAAATTGATTTAAGGCTGGGGCAGGTATTAACACTTCAATGCTGGTTCAATTCTTCTGGATTCGGAGTCTATATTCGATCGGTGGAGAAGTCAACATCTGGTTATGAACACGAAAGCTAATCCTAGGCCCTTGTCTTTTTGCAGAGGCAGGTAAACTATGACTTCCACTTACTAATAACCTGTTAAACTCCATATTACTTGCATAATAACTCATAATTAACCCTTTGCAAGCTCTTTATGTAACTCAGAATATGCGCATTCTTTAATTTTTGTGGACGTGATACAGTTTTTGAAAGTGTTTGAATCCACTAAATGGCCTTGATCAACAGCCTTTTAAGAGTGAGATTTCATTTATTCATATTTCATATTAAGTTGAATTCACATATTCCCCGCAATATAATCCTGCAAACATAGGCATAGAGAATGTAAGTTGAATTTAACTGATATAGCACATAAGATCTATTTACTGAAATGCAAGGCTTTCCTAGAATTATTATAATTGTTACAAACATTGTTGTAATCCTCATTCGGTTGTTTTTCCTATACTTCCAGAATGTTTGGCCTAAAAATTCTCAGTAAACAAAATAAAGAATTTGTTCTCGCGTGTAACCTTAAAGGTGTTGTATTATCATGAGAATTGCTGGTTTGTAATGATTGTTTTTTACCCATTAAGTAGATGAATTCGGTAGATGCATGCCTATTATTTACGTAAATCATGGACCAAGAGAAACTTAAGTAAAGATACTCGTGACTAGAGAGCATAGGTCGGACAAAAATATATCATCTGGGAGACCAAGTAAAGTAATTACGTGCAACACAAAACTGTAACACAAGAATTATATGTTATGTTTGTTTATTATGTGTTTAATTGCTTCATTTTTTTATTACAAATCATAAGTTTGGCAACTCATTATGAATACATATGCATGGCATGATATAGTATGTGGAGGTTAACACATTATGAGATTGTATATAAGCTTACGAGAATTTATATGGAAATGCCTAGATATGATTTTTACAGACTTGAAGCAAGATGATAAGTTATAATGCTCAGGTTATGCTTTGTGAAGTAAAGTTAAAGAGGGCATCAAAGATGCTAATAGTGGCAGTCTGTGATCTATATTCGGACTGGTCAGCATTCGAACCGATCTTTCTAATATGAATTGTCATAGTCTCTGTTTCAGAGGTAAGTAACTATTCCACTGCTACACAAGATTTATGTGTTGTGTGAGTGTATGTTTATGAGTTATTACTTGTTCTATATCTTATTAGGCACAACTCTGGCATTTCATCATATATACCTATGTATAGCATTGATATGGCATATGACGATAAGTACATGATAAGAGATCATACATATGAATATGGGGATTATAAGTGGGAATACTTGACATATATTTTATATAAAGCTAAGATAAGAGTAGAACAACATGTTGTATTGTGCCATTGTCCGAAACGGATAAGTTGTAAGAAAGCCCCAAGTAGGCTTATTTGTAAGACAACCCTGAGTAGTCCAAAGTAGGCTGGGTAATAAAGCCCTAAGTAGGCTTATAAATGGTAGTCCGTGAGTATAGGTAGTCAAATAATTAATATTCAGCATTGCTGCAAGTTAATCAACATCAAGTATGTTGCGAGTTAATCAGCGTCAGATATGCTGCGATTTAGTCATCCATTATCGGAAAATGTGCACAAGATAAGGGGTCCAAAAATAATAAAGCAATACACATAAGATAGAATGCGCATAAAGAGATGCAGATGTGTATGATACTAAAAAATGTATATGTATATGATCTGAATAAATGCATAAAGAGATGCATGTGTGTATGATATGATTAAGATGCATATTTGTATAATGCGAACAAGAGAAGTTAAGATAAAGAAGCATGCATGCATGTATAACACGAGCATTTAGCATGAAATGTGTTAGCTTTACTTAACTTTGGCTTATAGTTATGTCTTGTGTTCCAGGTTATAATATATTTAAGTTTAAGAGCAAATAATTTATCAACTGATAATAGCGGATATTTTATAAGTATACTAACTTTAAAAGAAAGTTTATATTTGTGCTGAGCTGTCGAGATACACAAAAATACGGATGTATGTGGTTCTGAATTTAGAAGAAAATAAGTCTAAAATTTCTTGAAATTTTCAAGACCAGTTTTTTTTTAGTATGAATTAGAGTTAGAAAGTAATATCTATTTTGGTGTAAAATGGGGTTCTTACATTAACTGACACGACAGAGCCAAAATTCTACTAGAACTATTAGTCGGAGTTGCTACATACAAAATAGCACAATAAAAGATAGGACAACTAAAGCAAATTTTACTTTTTTTTTTTTTGGGGGTGGGGGGCAGTACACATGACATGGTTAGACCTGGG
The DNA here is from genome assembly GCA_008931105.1 of Oenanthe javanica. NCBI lineage: Eukaryota > Viridiplantae > Streptophyta > Magnoliopsida > Apiales > Apiaceae > Oenanthe > Oenanthe javanica. Next base: position 14,951 of record QRFB01009658.1, read on the forward strand.
GCAGGATTAAAGAAATATTAAGTGGTGGATGTTTAAAGAGGATGCACAACAAGATGGAGTATCTGGTGTATTGGAGTGCCAACATAAAACCTTTCGCGGCTCTCTTTTCTTTGGGGTGGGTCAAAATGTTAATGTATCTTGTCTTCTATCTGATTATACCAGTTGTATAGCAGTATTATATATAAAATATATGGTATCCTTGTTTGAAGGACACAGAAAATTGTTTTGGCTGTGACAGAAGTACTTGGACAGTCTAATCGCTAAAGAAGAAAACAGAAAGCAAAATACAGTATTTATGTTAATTGTCAATGTGAGATTATATGTTATGCTATACGAATGAAATGTGCTGGGTTGTGCGACTGATAAAAGAATCTACCTATGCAAGGAAGACTCGAAATAACTGGTATGTTGCATTTAACTGGCTAGCTGCATTCAGCAAAGCAAGTCACGGCTGAAAGAGAGAATCCTTTTCAACAATGTTCTTTTAAAAAAAAAGACTATGTTTTATGCAACACAGCGCAAAATGCAATCAACTGCAGATAAATGGAATTCATTAATTGGCTTTTTAGGACCAAAGTGTCTATTACTTCTGTATGGCTGACACCAGGTGAGAGTTGATACTAACCATAACTACTAGTTGTAATGAACATAACAGAAGTTGAACATTTGTAATACAGGGTGTCATGGGGTCGTTCGTTCTGTGAAATGCAGATCTCGTGAAAAAGAAAGCAAGCAATAATTATTCCCACGGTACACTGTGGTCACCTTCTGATATTTTGTTGTAGCCATGGTCAGAAAGACAGTATGCTGTATAAATGATGTGGAACATTCCCACTTTTCCTCCAATAGTCTAATTTAATTGGAAAGAGGAAATCTTTCTCTGCTGATAAAAAAGGCCCCCCTATCTTTTTTTTAAATGACAATAATACGTTGTACAAAATCAGCATTTGTGCTCTAATATTTGTAAATCTTGTCGTGACTCGTTGAGTTGTTTGATATTTGAAATAACGACACAGAGTTTGTTGGGATAAAATGTCTGCAGCTAATTAATTACTTTTTGCTAATGTATTCCAACCATAGAAGAAGATAAAAGATGCTACTAACTTTAATACAATAGCCATAGACAGAATACTTTGTAGTGGGGCAAAAAGCGGGGTTGTGATGAAGAGGGACCAGAGATGGCAAAGGCCTACCTGATGATAATATATCACTACACTTTGCAAAGGTCCAGACTCCAGAGATAGTTGATCAAATATAAACACTTATAGAAAAGAATCCAATGCAAATATGTGCAGGAACATAAACTTAATGATTTCATGTGTAAAGTATCACATGTCATGTGCACATGTCCTTGCATAATAGATAGTGCGTAAATGATCCATCGAGAGAAGGCTAAAGTAGTTCCGTCATCTAAAAAATTAATTATTAAGGGGATAATTATAATGATTATTTATTCAAGGTTGTTCTTTTTGTGACTCCTGTTTCTTGCTGAATATAATTATTTTTTTATACTTCATAGACGCGTCAAGCGTGCACTTGTTTTTATGCTCACTCACCCCATGGCTTGTTAGACTAATCTATCCTGCTTTAACACAGTAACTATACTAAGTAATACCTAATATTAACAACTGATTAACCAATAAGAGATGATATCAGTGTTGCCCATACTTGGCTTATGAACGTAACCCTTGTATGTGTTATCTTAACAAGCCATATGATGCCAGCCTACCCTCATACTTTAGATATAATGTGTATACACATATATATACTTTCTACATTTTTATTTGTGATGATTACTGACTTCAAATTACTTCAGATTTCATTGTTATTATCTGTTTCTAATATTCTCCCATAAAACTGACTAATTCTTCCATTGTAATTTTCTTTACCCACTTAAACGATTCAATGGACCACTTAAGCATCCGATTCAAATAATTAAAAGCTAGAAGATCATTCAACCGCTTCAACAGCCTAATTCTGCTCAAGCCTTTGGTTAAGTAATTAATTATTATAATCAAGTCAATGCCAATGTTGTCTAATGCACACACAATAGGGTCCAGGTCCCGGACTCTGGGGGACCTATATCGATTGTCGTTCTACCACTATTAAGAGTCTCAAAATAAGTGTCCATGATTCATATTTTGCATTATACCCTCAGTATCATTACAAAGAATTCCTCCATTCATTTCTTCACTAGTTACTTTAGCAAGAAATTAATGAAGGCATGTACTTTAACTTGCCTGGCTACTTCTGTTATCTTTCTGCTTCATACTCATTCATTTATTTGACAGTTTGTTTCTTAGTTATCCCGCCTGTGTGCCTAATGACTAATTTTCTAACTTGTTGTCGTTGATTTATTAACAGATCTTCAATTGGGTACACTGTAAATTTCATAATAAAGGTACTACGTGTATATTATATTTTTTTCTTGTCAGAAGTGTACATTATGTTTTAAGTTTTAGTTGAATACTTGAAATTTAAGAGTATTAATCATATGCATGTCTCCTCCCCCCCCCCCCAAATATATGACAGTCACAAAGGTGATTTGTATATAGGACATTATTGTGTGCATATGTTTAATATATCTGATCAAATGGTTGCAGATGGATGGAGTAATGGACAAGTAAAGAAGAAGGCTGAAAGTGATACAGCAGATAGTCAACACGTCGGTCTCGCGGATGCGATTGCTAGTTGGAGACATGGAATTCTCACTATTGGTACCTTAGGTGTTGATCCCCTCAAACATTTTAATCAACTAAATAAAATTCAGTTGCTCTCTAATGAGCAGGATGAAAACGAAGACAATTACGAAGGAGATGAACAGTATTCTTCTGTCGAAAACTGCATTGAGGAAGAAAATGGAGATCAGGATCCTTTGGTTCAACATGCAGCTAAACATGGATTCAATAGTTCTAGTAAATGTGATTCTAACGGGTTGCCACATTTTAACGTTCATGATCAGGAACCTAAGATTATGTATACTAGTGTTGATCATGTTGCTGCTGACAACTCAAACAATTACAATTTGAGAAATGAAAAGAAGAGGGAGATTGAAGGAGAGAGAGTTACACTTGCCGATTTGTTTTCAGCTGATTGTGAGGAATTCACTGGTGCAAAGCCTCATACGCACGGTGATAATTATGCTAAAGTCGTCATGATCCAGACGGAACATCAACATGGTCATGTGCTTAAGAAAACTCAGGAGGCCACTGCCAAGATGCCAATTCCCCGACTTAAAGAGGACTCACATTCTTCACGCCCATACAAGAAAATTAACCGTGTGAGTAAACGTAAACTTACCCATGCAAATATAATAGCTCCAAGAAGTTTTAATCAACATAATGTAGTTTGCATAATAACTTTTTCAGATATGTGAATCATAGGTCATGAAACACTAGTTAGAATATACCCAAAGGTCATGACTAAGATATATACACATATAAAACATGCAATGATCACCATGATTCAATTTCTCAATTAATGTCTAGTGATAATATGCATTTGTGTATATAGCTGATGACCAAGATACTGAAGCGGAAGATCCATCCGGAAGGCAAAAATGAAAAGAAGGAAAATCAGATGAAACATAGCTGTGAAAGTGGAGCCAATGAACGGATTTTACTTCTTTAAACTCAAGGTCATGTATATGTATATATATCACATATGCTTCTTCAATTGAATGTTTAGTTACTACACACTCCTACTGATCGTGTACGTGTACACGTATGAAATTATGAATCACAATTACAGTAGTTCGATGGTTCATCTCGATTGTTTGTTTCAAATATCTGCATGTACGTGCTTGCGCTTGCGCTTGCGCTTGCGGGTGTATGTCAATATTGGTCCAGCTAATCATAATAATTATGCAAAAAGTTCAACATGTGGTAGTTTAATAAAGGAAGCACTAAAAACTAAGGGGAAAGAACAAAGTATAAGTCAGAAAAATGTGTGGATATATATGCGAAAGGTTGGTTCCAGATAGTGAGAGCACTAATTAATCTGTTGTCACTCTCCATGACAATCGCAATGTCAACGAAAGTATATCTACAGGGTCGCAATAGGCAAATAGAATGATTTCAACAAGAGAATAATGTCATGTTAAATTTCGTGTGATGAGTGATTTATAGTAATGTAGTTATAACTGATTTGCAGAACTTGAATGCTGAATGATACTAATATTGCATTGCTTTTTTCTTTCTTTTTCAGATTTTATGGCCTGCGCCTGATCAATGGCTAGCTAGCCTAGTCATCAACCTTTCATCTTTCTTTGGATTCCTGATGTAATGTAATTTCAATAGTATATATGGTCATGTATATTAATGGCCAGGTTATGTCAATGTATGATAATGGATGCTTATATATTGTAATCATATGTTTACTAATTAGTTGTAGATCCAACAACATTTGTATAATCATCCTTATTATTTTGAGAATGCTGCCCCTGTATCTAGGAACTTTCCTAATTTGAGCTGTTTAGCTCAGTTAAACTTGCGTACAAAGCTTTCAGAATTGTAACATGTCAAAAATGTTGAAAAAGCTGTCAATCTTGTTTATAAAAAATCCGATCAACTCGTAGAAAACATGAAAGTTAAATCTATCTATCCATCAATACTATATTATTATAATCAAATTAGAGATTTTTTTTTGAAACAGTAAGGTGAATCATAGAAAAAATCGTAACCGTTCAATTTTAGGTGAACCATAAAAACGATTCTAACTATCCAATTTAAAAAGGATATATATTCTCTATCTGCGATAATTCTTCTTTTATACAATGGATAATATTATATATATTTAAATTATATTCTATATTTTCTATTTTAAGAATCTACTTATCCAATAATTTTTATTTAATATATCATTAAATTTTTTGAATATTAATATATAAATATCATTCCTGAACCATAGGAAAGATCATAACCGTCTAATTTTAGGTAAACCATAAAAAAGATCCTAACCATCCAATCTTAATAAAAACTTATTTTAAATATGATATATCATACATACAATTCTATTACCGATATTCTTTCTTTTATACAACTGCTCACGGATAATATTTTATATTATATCTAAATTATATTTTATATTTTTCTATTTTAAGAATTATACTTATCCTATAATTTTTATTTAATATTATATTATTATAACCGAACAAGAGAACTTTTTTCAACTCAATAACATCACCATTCAGACTCTTTTATTTATTTAAAATTATGATTATAATTAAATTTTATGAATATTAATATATAAATAACATTGTATAGAAAAATATAAAAAGGAATAATAATAAAATAAATTATCATATTAAATTAAATATTTAAATTATATAAAATAATTAATATCATCCGTGCTTTGTACGGGTTATAAGCTAGTATATTATTATAACTGAAAGATTAATTTTTTTGGTCAAGATGGATCATAGAAAAGATCCTAACCATCCAATTTTAAATAAAACATAGAAACGATCTTAACCATTCAATTTTAATGAAATTTAATTTTAAAAAGAATATATATCATACATACAACTCTAACCCCGATAGTCCACAACTATAATATTATATAATATTTAAATTATATTTTCTATTTTCTATTTTAAGAATCTTACTTATCCTATAATTTTTATTTAATATATCATTAAATTTTATAAATATTAATATATAAATATCATTATATAATAACATATAACTTTAATCCTTAATAATTTTCCTTTTATACAACTCCTCACAGATAATATTATATTATATTAACGTAAATTCTCAACGTTATAAAATTTTATAGTAAATATTAATAAAATATAATATAAAAAATAAATTTACCTAAATATTAGTCATTCATCACATACTTTGTACGGACTATAAACTTGTACATATATATGGCTGAATTATATACTTTTAAGTCCAGTTTTATATATGGAAATGGAACTACTAGCATTTTATTAATAATATAATAATTTTATTTTCTTACATTTTAAATTAAGTAGACTGATATCGAATATGGAAAATTCGTTCTTTTCAAATAATATGAGAGAGGTAATGTCTTTATTTGAATTTGAATTTGAATAAATATATTTATATAAAATAAAAAAAATATTATTTATAAAAATCTCTATCGAATACATTAAAGTAGCATGAAATGGGACGATGGGGAATATGTTTTGGAATTATTTTATGGGCGTATGAATCGAGAAAGAGGAGTATGAATCTGTAAATAAAAAAAAAAAAAAAAA
>QRFB01009659.1:5860-30723 GCA_008931105.1 Oenanthe javanica
TCCCCAAATACTTGTTTAATCCTCCCAGCTATTGTGAAAAGAGCTCTTAGCAAAAGCCGGAGAACGTAGTCATACGTTCTTACCCAAGGAGACATCTCACGCAAATTTCTCACCTCCTGACGTTGCCACAAGACTTTTTGTTGAAACTCAAGCAACTTCAATTGATTCAATCCAACACTAGAATGCATTCGCCTGAAATTCTGCTCAAGCTCCGCAAGCACTTCCAGCTCCTGAAATAATTGTGAGCTGACAGCAGCAAATCTCTCCATTTTTTTGACCTTTTTCTCCATCTTTTTCGAACTATATTCCCATCCTAACCAATTAATACCCGTGCTAACAAAATCATCAAAAATATTGTCAAGACTATGATACGAAGGATCTACACATCGCTTCCCAAACCTGGCCACCGATTCAGCCACACATCCCAAACTTTCCAGTATCTCAGCAAGAATAAGACCCAGAAGATAATCAGCATCATCCGAGACAAGCTTCTGGACCCCAGGAGACAACAATATTTCTTCATGCAATCTAATAATCTGCTTTTCACTCAAACACTGCCACAAATTAACCACTTTAGACATCAAAGTAGAAACCTCAAATGTCAAAATTCCAATCACAGCCTTTTCAGGCTCCATTACACCGCTTTTACGCGAACTCCGCCACAAATTACCAAACCATGACTCCAATACCGTATCACCCTTCATTATACAACAATCAATTTATGTATAACCCGAAAAGAACTCTAATCTCCCTGCATCAAAATTCATATGCACAACATTTAGGCTCTATCGTGTGCTTAATTTTACTAACCAGAAGCCAAAACCAAAAAAACAAAACCTCAATTTAGAATTGAAACACTTGCGGGTGAGAAAAAACCTAGTCAAACTACCGTTTAATATGAGTTCGTACATAGTGTGCTTGATTTAGTGAGTAATCAAAGAACAAAAAAGCTATAAAATACGAGAAGTGTGCATCAGCAATTGAAATAGAGAAAGTAGAAAAGGGAGAGAGAGAAAAGTTACCGTTGAATGGGAGAAATGATCCAAGTTGGGGGAATGTTCAGATCGACATTCACAAAAGTTATTCCAGTGGAAGAAAATATGAGAGAGAGAGAGAGAGAGAGAGAGGGGATTCTATTTCTATCCGACCCGAACAGTACACCAATTATGTCAACTCAATAAATGAAATTTTATACGAGTATAAATAATATCGCAAATATGTTTATTTAATTACTACTATCAGTTTTCAGTAGTATATATAATATTGTAAAAATCACCTATTTGATTGATTAACTCTTAATTAATTTTATAAGATATTTATCGATTTAATTTTTAATAATCTTAACCTAGACTTATATCATTTTGAATTATTAATTTAATTTAATATATATATACCCATATATCTATATCTATACTATTCCCTCTGGTCCTTATTATAGGTCGTTGGACTTTTTGCACACAATTCAAGGTGCTTTGACTACATAGCTAAATATGTTATTTTTTAATTTTTATTTTTCTGAATTAAAATATTAAATATATATTTTTATTCAGAAAAAGAAAATTTCAAAAATAACAAATTTAACTATGTGGTCAAAAGACTTTGAAGTGTGTGTAAAAAGTCAAACGACCTATAATAAGGACCAGAGGGAGTATCAATCAATATATATATATATATCAAGGAGAAGACGGAGACGGTTAGGTGGCGCTCCCAAATTGTCCCAATGTATTTTTATAATTTTCTCGAATTTTTGAATTAATAAATATTAAAAATTATAAAAAAAATTAAGTTACTTTATATTATCGTAAACTTTCTCCAAATTATGAAAAATCTAAATTACATTATATTCACCTAAACTTTCTACTCAAGTCAAGTAAATTATTATTATTCATAAAATAAGTTTCGAAATTTTAAAAAGACATTATTATACGTAAGCTAATTAGAAATTTAAAAAAGGCATTAAATTATTAAAAATCGAAACTATTTTGATTTTTCAAAAAGACATTATCTATAATAAAAATTTTAATTTATTCTTTTACCTAAATTGAATGTGTTTCCATTTAAATAATAATAAACCATCACTTATATAAATTAAATATCAAGCATTTCAAAATTTTAGAAAAGACATTATTATACGTAAGGTAATTAGAAATTTTAAAAAAGGTATTAAATTATTAAAAATCGAAACTATTTTAATTTTTCAAAAAGACACTCTCTATAATAAAAAAAATTAATTTATTCTTTTACCTAAATTGAACGTGTTTCCATCTAAAAAATAATAGATCATCGCTTATATAAATTAAAGATCAAACATTTAAAAATAAATCACAACAAATTTAGCTCAAAGCTATTTACATTCAACGGATAATACATCATTGATTACACTCTCTTGGATGGTTCGAATAACAATAGAGACGATTGGATGATAAGAGCGAGAATATGTAGGATGTGGGATGCAATCGATACAAAAACAGTCAATCAATTTAGTCTTGACATGATTTTAATTGATGAGAATGTTAATAATTTTTTGTTATTTATTAATTTATTACAATTATGCATTCGTACTAACTTTTTGATACTTTAATTTATGATAGGAAAATCTTATCTATGCAATGATTCAAAAACATCTACTTTTTTGATCCAAACATATTTTAGAAGAAGGGTTTTTATATAACATTAAAAACTTAAAAGTAGTTGAAAGTACTAGTCAATATATACCTTATAATATGAGTTTAAAGTGATATTTCTACGTACAACAACCCCCAAAAGTTGGAAGAATGGATCATCAACGTACTACTGCATGGATTTGAGTTCATATGTCCCGATATGATTGAAGCACGTATTAATTACACTAATATATTGTCAAATATTTTGCTAAAATAAGATATTATAAGTCACACACACATATAATTTTAAATTATATTTTTTAATATTTACATAATATTACTAATACTTATCCAGATGTCGTGGCCCGCTTGACCTACATTGGTGGCAATGATATTGTTAACGGCGGATGAGAAAAAAGAGATATTAGAATTATAACAAATTAGTAATTTGTGAATTATAATACACATATATATTTTGAAATTATTATTTAATTTTATAATATTTATAAATTTAATACTACTATTTTGGTGTAATATAATTTTATTAGATCAAATTTTATCATATGCAGTTTATTTATGCCACAAGGGCAAATATTTGGTCTATGGTCTGGTCCTTTTGCGTCCCACTCAACTTCAAATACACATGTTTCCTACTCAATTTCAAATACATTCTTTTAATCAATAAACAACCATGTTTTAATTTTCCATTGGTCAACCTCTTTAATTAATTTATTTAATATCATAATTCATTAATTAAATTTTATGAATATTAAAATAATAATAATAATAATATTTATATTTATATTAATTAAATTTTATTGTTGTGCTCTATCTATATTATATATACTTTTATATTATATTACTCTAAACAAACTTCTTTTTTAATTAGAATACAAAGTTGTACTCACATCTAATAACATGTTTCAATTTTCTCATCGCTCAAATACTTTAATTTATTTAAAATTGCAATTTCATAATAAAAAAATTTTAATATTAATTTTTTTTAATATTTTATATATATTAAAACATACTTTTTTATTTAAATTTTAATTAAAATATTTTCTAATATAATCGAAACTCTTTTTATTAATAAAAATTTATTAATGTTTTGCACGGGTTATTAATATATGTTAATTAATATAAATATATAATAATAAATTAATGAAAATTTAAACACATAATATAAATATGATTCAAAAATAATTTATCTCATGTACAACATTACATAAAAAATATTAATAACATAAATAATCAAATTAAATATTTAATTCATTTAAAATATATAATATATTATTTATTACTCTCCTCTCGTGTTTTGCATGGGTTATAGTCTAGTATATTTATATATCTAAAGTGCATAATGTTTAAAAAGCACTTATTTGTTGATTAATTCTTGATTAATGTTTACAATAATCATTATACCTTTTGTAAAATATATCTGACTAAAACTCCAATAAATTATCTCAATCGATTGGATCAAATTTTCAATTTTTACGGTCATGAATATAAATGTATTAATATAATTTTTAAATTTTTAACTAGAAATATATGTTAATCGATTCTCTATACTTATAGTTTCTCTATAAGAGAAACTCTGAGTTACATGATGAATATATTCAGGGAAACTCAGAGTTTTGAAAATGAATTGCAGAGCACAAACTCTGATAAGCTAAATTCTGACGAGACAAACACTGATTCCTTAAACTCTGATTCGACATAATTGAAACATAAATTTTTACGGTCATGAATATAAATGTATTAATATGATTTTTAAATCTTTGACTAAAAAATATGTTAATCGATTCTCTTATAGTTTCTCTATAATTTATAGGCAATAATTTAAATGGAAAGAATAATGAGGGGCGGGGGTGTGCTATGCAAACAGTTTGTCTGCATTTATAAGACACAGCATAGACAGGTGAACGCCTTGAATAACTTTGTCATGTGGTACCGCTTCTGTAAATTCTTATGTACGGACTCTCGATCAGCGAAGCTTGATCAACTGCGGCACGAACAAGTAAAAAAACTATCAATTCTTATAGGACAAAATCAAACACAAACAGCTAAAAAGCAGCTCCGATCTCTAATTCTATCAAAATCTCTATTCACTTCATCTTCTGATCTTTACTCCATGTTTTCACTCTCCTCACCCTGTACAAAATTTACTCTCTGTAATTTACTTTTAACCGTCTGTGCTGAAACTAAATTACACAATGATGCAACAGATATGTACATGTTAATGAGACGAGATGGTATGCTTCCTTGTGTTGCAACGTTTAATTTGTTTTTGGAGTGTTTGGTGTCGTCTCGTCAGTATGGTAAATCTTTAGAGATTTTTAATCAACTGGTTGATTTAGGGGTCAATGTTGACGAGTTTTCTTATGCTAAGGCTGTGCAATCGGCGGTTAAGTTGGGTGATTTGAGAAAGGGCTTTGAGTTGATCAAGTGTATGAGAAGCAAGGGAGTGAGTATTTGTGGGTTTGTGTATAATGTTATGATTGGAGGGTTGTGTAAAGAGAGGAGAATTGAGGAAGCTAGGAAGGTGTTTGATGAAATGACTGATAGAGGGGTCGTGGGTAATAGTGTTTGTTATAATAGTTTGATTGATGGGTATTGTAAGGTGGGAGATTTGGAAGAAGCTTTTAGGATTTTTGAAAGGATGAAGTTCAACAATGTGAGGCCGAATATTATTACGCTTAATTCATTGGTTAGTGGCCTTTGTCGGGGGATGCGGATGGTGGAGGCGAAAAAAATGGTTGGGGAAATGAGATGTCGTGGGTTTGTTCCCGATGCTTATACTTATAGTATACTCTTTGATGGGCATTTGAGATGCGGTGATCCAAATGCTGCATTAGATTTGTATGAAGAAACAGTTAGGGAAGGCGTTCAACTGAATAGTTATACTTGTAGTGTTTTGTTAAATGTCTTGTGCAAGGGTGGAAAGGTGGATAAAGCAGAGGAGATTTTTAATGTGTTGATGGAGAATGGGGTTGTCCCAACGGAGGTGATATTTAATACAATCTTGGATGGGTATTGTCGGGTTGGTGACGTAGCAAAGTTGGTCTCGTTTTTTGAGAAGATGGAATATTACGGTTTAAATCCAAGCTGTATTACTTTCAATACGCTGTTTAATAAGTTCTGTGACTTGGGTGATATGGACCAGGCAGAGATATGGTTAAAGAAAATGGTTCAAAAGGGCCCTCCTCCAAATCTGCAGACATACAACATCCTAATAGAAGGCTATGGCAGAATTGGCAATTTTAACAAATGTTTCCAAATACTTGAGGAAATGGAAAGCAGCGGGTTAAATCCTAATGTAGTTAGCTACGGTTCTCTAGTAAATTCTTTATGCAAGGGTGGAAGGCTTCTTGAAGCTGAACTAATGCGTGGGGATATGGTTAGTAGAGGAGTTATGCCAAATGCACAAATATATAATATACTCATAGATGGATATTGCGAGGATGGAATGATGAAAGATGCTTTTAGGTGCTTCAAAGAGATGTCTGAAGTAAACATAGTTCCAACAGTTGTAACATACAATGCACTTATAAATGGGCTCTGCAAGGTTGGCAAAGTAATGGAAGCTGAAGAAATAATTCATCAAATTACGAGTGCAGGTTTGAGTCCTGACGTGATCACATACAATACCCTAATTTCAGGGTTTGCAAAGATTGGAAACACCCTTAAATGTTTAAAGTTGTACAATGATATGAAAACTTGTGTCATTAAACCTACACTCAATACGTATCATCCTCTGATTAGTGTATGTAGCAAGGACAGTATGGTAATAGTAGAGAAACTCATCCAAGAATTATCGGAGAATGAATTAACTCCTGATCGAGTCACATACAATGAACTTATTCGTTGTTATTCTGAGCAGGGAAATGTTGAGAAATCATTTGCCTTGCATCATGAGATGGTGTCTCGTAGAATTCCTCCTGATTTGATGACTTACAATAGCTTGATTATCGGGCAGTTGAAGGATGGAAAAACCCAGGAAGCCAAAGAGCTTGTGAATGATATGAAAACAGGAGGATTGTTTCCTAAAGCTATTACTTATACCACACTTATTGAGGGACATTGCAAACTTCAAGATTATATCGGAGCGTATGCTTGGTACACACAAATGTTTGACCATGGGTATTTCCCAAGTGTTGGTATTTGTAAGGAGCTTATCGCTGGCCTAATAAAGGAAGGAAGAAGGGAAGAGGCCAGCTTTATCTTCTCAGAAATGAGTAGTGTTAAAGGATTAGATAATTGGAGCCCTGACGAGGGTGTTTCTGATGTTGCCAAAATGCAGTAAAATATCTTCTGCTGTTAATCATTAGTTTATTGACAAAGCTAGAACAAGGAGAAAATGACGGGTAAATATGAGACCGCAAGCATCATAGTTGAAATGTATAGTATTTTGTTTCCCTTTTTCAGTTTAGAGTTGTAACTTGTATATGTTTTTGTATTTGTTAATATTAAACTTTATGCGCAGCCAGCACTACCATTCTTTTACCTTGTATGATGTATCACATTTAAGATGTGAATAATATATATATGGCAAAAAAAAAGATGTGAATAATATACATGAATATTAAAAGAAATCAAATAAATTCAATAAAAGTGGGAAGGTGAAATATTCTTAATTGTTATGCCTTAACTTATTATTCAATGTTTGACTGTGCAAGATAGCAGTTTGAGAAATATGGAGCATGACTACCCCAGCTCCAGGAAGCCTTATCTCAATTGTTAATCACAAGCCAGCCACTCAATTGTCCTACCCTCTTGAGATTCAAATTCACATGCCTCTGGTGCACAGAAGAACTCAAACCACATAAATTAGAGATAATCAAAACCACATTTTTTTCCGCTTCTTACGAGTTACGAGGATTAAACAAAATCGGTAGGAAAGGTCTTGAGATAAGTCTATAAATAATCAGCAGAAGTTGTTAACAAGTGGTTTTAGAAGCTACTACACAAGTCCCTTTTCGACAATCGTTTGAGTACCATGATGAGATATGTTTAACAAGTAACAGCACATAACAAGTGGTTTTAAAGCAACTCAAAAGAACATATGATAAGTGGCTTTAAAGCCACTCAAAATAAGTAAATGGGTATATAAATTAAAAAAACATGAAATAAAATACTAAAAAGAAACAAATATCCACATCCCAGAACTCCAAACCATAGACAAAGTATGAAACATGAACAAGTTTAAAGCAAGCATTATCTAAAACTTAAAATGTATTAAACTCAGTATCGAAACCCAATTTATTTGAAAATAGAACAATATCAGCATCTGAACCAAAGCTAGCTCATCATAATCATTATCATAACTCGACTAAAAGAACAAGCAAAAAGAGAACAAGTCCACCTCTTCAAAGGTGTTTGAGCATATCATCAGCACTGCTGGAAGTAAAAGCCCCACCTTCCTCCAAATTCAACACTTTAACAACCCCATCATCAACAAGCATTGCATATCTCCTACTCCTCACTCCCAACCCCACAGGCTGATCACTCAAATCAAGCTCAACCCCGATAGCTTTCGTAAAATTCCCATTCCCATCACTCAACATCAACACCTCATCCCCAACATTCAAGTCAGCTTTCCAGGCCTTCATTACAAATGCATCATTAACCGAAACACAAGCAATTGTGTCCACACCTTTAAACTTGAGTTCCGCAGCTTTTTCGACAAAACCCGGGAGGTGTTTCTGGGAACAGGTGGGAGTGAAGGCACCCGGGACGGCAAAGAAGATGGTTTTCTTGGATTTGGTGAGATCAGAGACAGTGGTAGTCTGGAGTTCGCCTGCTGGGTCGAAGTAGGAGAAAGTGGAGTCAGGGAGAGTGTCTCCCACTGAAATGGTTGCGGAGATTTTGGGGAGGGTGGAGAAATTGTATTTAAGGGGTTGTTTGGGGGAGGATTTGAGTTTGAGAGGAAAGGAAGTGAAGGATGAGGAAGATGAAATGAGAGAGGATTTGAGTGGGAGGAGAGAGGGTTTGGGAGAAGAGATGAGTCTTGAGAGTGTGAATGTTGCTGATGCTGTAATGGTTGCCATTGATTGATGATTACACTGTCACTGTGTGTGTGAAATGTCAAGGGCTTGTTCAAGAAGAGGAAACAAAAGAAGGGTGTTGTTAAATTAAAGAAAAGGGTTGGGTAAATTGGGGTTTAGGTTGAGGTTGGAGACTTGGGGAGTATGGGCGGATGAAACTATGCCAGGGGAAAAAACAACAAAGGGATTCAGGTAATTCCAATTAGAATCATCACAAAACAACAAAAAACTTTAAAAACTAAAACCAACTTCTCCGTCTTTAAATATAGTATATAAAATATTGACTAATGATTCAAGATATATTCATCTTCAATAATATTTTTTATATTTCTTTTTTGTTCGATTTTTATTATGAAAACTAAATTAAATTTATAAATATATTAAAGAGATAGAGTGAGAAAGAGATTGTCTTTATTAAATATATTATATAACATTAATTAGATGTGCGGATAAAACTCTTAAAAATTGGAAAAGACAAGAGACTCTCAAATATATTAATGATAAGAATATCTCCAATACCCTGCTAATAAACTCTTGAATGTAATATATAATATTAATTTTCTAATAAATTATCATATTTTTAAAATTATCAACTCCAACAATTTTCTTTACCTTCACCTTCATATTTAAATATCAGAAAGGAAAAAAGTAGGAAAATATTGGAAAAAATGAAATTTTTACTAACACATATAAATTAAGATCCATATAAAAACTCTTAAATTTGAGTAGAGATAATAGATTATTAAATTTTTAAAGAGTTTTTATAAGTCTCTTGGAACTCTAATTTATGAATACCTCTTTATTTTTGAAATTAAGAGCCTAAATAAAAAGACTATCGGAGATATTCTAAAAAAATCACGAGGAGAATTTTGAAACAACATTTTTACCCATTATCCTCAAATCTTCACTTTAAGACTTTTCTTGAAAATACTCTAAATTTAATTTATTTTCCGTAATCTCATTTTCTGAATTTGACTCTCACATAACAGATATTGAATATAAATCTAATTATTAAAAAAATATCACAATTTTCAACTTTACTTCGCACTCCCTATCCATGTATACTTACTCTCCATTACTATAACCGATGAATTAATTTCTATTTTATAAAAATTAGTTAGCAAATAATCATGAAAAATTATTAAATATAGAGAAAAATTATACATAACATACAAAATATATAAAACTTAAAATTATTGAATACTAATGTTGAAAAATATTTTGTAATTATATGTTATATNTATAGAAAAAAATTATACATAACATACAAAATATATAAAACTTAAAATTATTGAATACTAATGTTGAAAAATATTTTGTAATTATATGTTATATATATTTTTTGTATGTAATTATTTTATTTGTTTTATAATTATTTATGATATTCTAAATTTTTTTCAGTATTCAACCTTTTTTTCATGTGTTCTATAATTACATTTGTTAGAACAATGTTATAGGTTTCTAAATTTGTTTTTAAAATATTTCTTAAATATCACGTGTTATGGAGCACGATTGGATAGTTCAAGTGACAAGGGTTTATCATCTGTCGTCTCAGGTTCTGAGTTCTACTCTGACTCACCCGGAAATTTATTAAAACGGATACCTGCATAGGCTATAAGCCTAATTATTAAGAAAATGAAGTAAAATATTACGTGTCATGGTCGGAATGACTCTGCTTTATTTAATAATAATGGACCCCTTACATTAATATAAATCTCATCAATTAAAATATTTCATAATATCACATCATTAATGTCATGTCATTTAGAAACTGAATCTGATAAATAATTTTATATCTCTAATATTATTCTATTTTTTATTTGATTATTAAATTATTTNAATTTTATATCTCTAATATTATTCTATTTGTTATTTGATTATTAAATTATTTTTAAAAAAAAATCTCGTTGAACCTAACTTATATATATATATATATATATATATATATATATATATATATATATATATAATTTGTAAAAACTGGCAATTAAATGTATAAAAATTTCAGATATAACAGTATTGACAGAAATGTGATTTTCACTATGGTCAACTTAAGAATCATGCTAAGATTATTGAGCAAAATAATTTGTAATTTAAAATATAATGAGATATGTAATTATTAATTATTAAATGAAATATATTACATAAATACGTATAGTAGCTCGAGTGTTCGTTGAACGTGATTGTGATTTATGCAACGATTATTTTATGACATATAATCTTTCGGTTGCCAGTCAGTTGATTAAACAACCAGAAATGTGTGACCGATTCGTCATTTTTCACCAATCATAGATATAAATATTGTTGATTCGAAGTAAAGTAAGACTGTGGATGTTATATTTATTCAAAAAACAAAAATGAGTGGAGATTTTTTGGTGATTAAACAGGCATCCAACCACGAAGCGAAGAGGCAGTATTGTTTAAACTTTAAAGAGTCATGATGCCTGGTAACGTCAAGAAACACACTCAAGAATGAGCCACAACCTACATAATACATTAATACATGCCGTTGTATATTACTGAATAGGTTAATTAATGGATCCGACTTTTTGTAAATAATTATTATTACATATTTATTGTAAATTATAATAAAAGGACTCATTATTTTCATTTTAATTAAAGTAAAATTTGAGGTAAAACACTTCGAGAACGAAAAGCGATTTAAATAGAGTGATTGTTTGTTCAAAGGATATTTAAATTTAAATAGAGCAAAGAAAGTAGTTTATTATCCTCTTTGGGAATTTTGATTGTAATTTAGCTGGTTTACTTTTGATATTTTTATACAAAAAATACTAAAATATATTATTTAAAAATATATTTTAACTTCGAAAGCAGAAATGCTTGAAGTTAAAAGAAAAAAAAAAGAGAAGCTTAATTAGTTATACTTGGGTTCAATGGTTTATGTTATTAATTTTTTTATTTAATGTTATACACGAGATAAATTATTTTTGAATCATATTTATATTATGTGTTTAAATTCTCATTAATATATTATTATATATTTATATTAATTAACATAGATTAATAACTCNGTGTTTAAATTCTCATTAATATATTATTATATATTTATATTAATTAACATAGATTAATTAATAACTCGCGCAAAACATTAATAAATTTTTATTAATAAAAAGAGTTTTGAATATATTAGAAAATATTTTAATTAAAATTATATAAAAGAGTATGTTTTAATATATATATATAGTATTAATATATTTTTAATATTCAAAAAATTTATTATAAAATTGCAATTTTAAATAAATTAAAGTATTTGAGCGATGATGAAATTGAAACATGATATTACAATAATAAATTTTAATTAATATTATAAATAAAATAATAATATTATTTTAATATTCATAAAATTTAATTAATAAATTCTGATATTAAATAAATTAAAGAGATTGACTAACGAGGAAATTAAAACATTATAGCATGTTGATTAAAAGAATGTGTTTGAAATTAAACAGGAGACAGACACATGTATTTGAAGTTGAGTGAGACACCAAAGGACTGTACCGATTACGAATCAAACATTTGCCCTTTCGAATTTAATTATATAGTATAGATTAAATAAAAAATGTAGAATAAACTCTAGTAATATATTAAATAAAAATTATAGGATAAGTAAGATTCGTAAAAGAAAAATATAAAATATAATTTAAATATAATATGATATTATCCTATCTTGTATGTATGATTATATTTCTTTTAAAATTATATTTTATTAAAATTTAATAGTTAAGATTGTTTTTATGGTTCACATAAAATTGGACGGTTAAGACTTTTTTTTATGGTTCACTCGGTACAATACCAACGACCAAAACTTTTAATCTTTCAGTTATAATAATATAGTATAGATATAATTCAGTGTATTCGGACCGGACCGGACCGAACCGAATTTTAATTCAATCCGGATCGAAAAACCGAATAAACCAAAATTTCAAAAAAAATAAAACCGAATCGAAACTATACTATTCGGTTCAGTTCTCCGCACCCTAAGTTCATGCATGGCTTTGAATGATCCAGAAGCCCCTGATTTGGTATACATTTTTCTTCCCTGGCTTTTCCTTGTTGGCACCTTTTCTTTGGTACGGTTTTTACAAAAAAGCAGACAAATGGTTAACTTCGCCCACAGTTTTCCAATCATGTTTGTTTTTCTGATTAACATTTGTGTATATCATCAAATATTTGATTAAATATAATTATATTTCTTTTTTATATTTTAACGTATGTATTGAAAATTAAACAGATGATTATTTTATAGAAAAAGAAATAACATCGCCCATTTTACTTTTTGTCCGTTAGACAATTAAGCGCATAAATGAATCATCATAAATAAATACGAGCTCAATTTGTTATAGTAATAAATAGCTAGCTTTTCATAAATAATACTAGTACTTGCTGTATTCCCAAATTTAATAATTAACGATTCAATATTCTGGAGATTTACAATGCAAAACCGCCGGTTTAATGACTAAAACACCCCTGATTAATAAACAAGTGCGCTGATATATATGTCCACTCTATTTTAACGAATTTTAATTAAAATAGGGACATTTCAGTCCAAGACATGCATAAATAAGTTTAGGGCTTTAAATAAACCTAACCACACACTACCTCTACAAATACTAGTTGCCTGCCTACATTTTTCCGCAAACCAAACCTCTCTCTCTCTCTCTCTGTCAAACACTCAGATCCAAAAACTAATCACACATGGCTACCATCAAGTCCATCAAGGCCCGTCAGATCTTCGATAGCAGAGGCAATCCCACGGTCGAGGTTTGTTTACATCTCGTCTTTCATTTTTTCATGTTACAGTACCATTGTTATTGCGATTCTTATGATTTGTATTTGATTGTGTACCTATGATACTCGATACGGTTTTAATTTGTGATCATAGACAGTGTTAAAGTATACTACTTATTATTCTGTAATTTTATGAGTCTCTTTGATTTTGTGATAGGTCGATGTTGGCTTGTCGAATGGAACCTGGAGCAGGGCTGCTGTTCCCAGTGGTGCATCAACCGGTGAGATTAGACTTTTCTTATATAATTGTCTGATTCGTAAAATATAGAGATCAATTTTGTTTTATGTTTTAAGCTCCAGCTTTCGCTTTACACAGGGGTTGTTTGGGGAACTTTTTTCTAGAATAAGTCAACTTATTTTAAGACAAAGTCAGAACTTTTTTTTGCAACTTATAGAATCTCAAATATATATTAAATACTTGTATAAAAAACATTTATCAAAATATGAAATTTTTACGCGAAAATAAGTCCAAAAGGACTTATTTTTAAGTCCAGCCAAACAGGCCAATAGTTTGCATCAACAGCCCCCCCCAGCTTTTTATTAGACACGTAGGGCCAAATTAACAACTTTCTTGTATATAATGACAGTTGGTATATCCATTTACCACTTTCGAATTATAATTATAGAGTTTGGGGTAAAATGTTTTCGATTGCTGATTCATGTCTTCCTCCTTTACCATCTTTCTCGTTTATACGTGAGCATAGTTTTCTACTGTTCAGCAACTGATTTGCATTATGCATTGATCTTGTTTTAGGTATTTACGAGGCTCTTGAACTCAGGGATGGAGGATCAGACTACCTTGGAAAAGGTGTTTCTAAGGTGAGCAGCTTACAGTTTAATTCAAGTTCAAAAATTTATGCCTCCTGTGCTAATACTGTTGTTCTCTGTTTGTCTAGGCTGTTGGAAATGTGAACTCGATTATCGGCCCTGCTTTGATTGGCAAGGTTTGTGGGATTTAATTATTCTAGCCATTTTCAGTTTCACTACTTGTACATTAGCTCACTCATTATCAATTTGTAATTGTAGGACCCAACTGACCAGACCGGAATTGATAACTTCATGGTTCAAGAGCTCGATGGGACTGTCAATGAGTGGGGATGGTGCAAGCAGAAGGTATTTCACATTTTGTTTGTGATGTAGTCCTGATTAAACAGCTAAAAGGTACTCATAGGTGTATATGTACTTGTTCAGCTAGGAGCAAACGCCATTTTGGCAGTGTCTCTTGCTGTTTGCAAAGCTGGGGCCAGTGTCTTGAATATTCCGCTGTACAAGGTATAGGCTTTTGTTTTATTTGTAGATAAGTTACAACGTACAAAATTTGTTATTGCTGTTGCCTTTTGAAGTAAATTCTTTCATAAAGTCAAGAGATTGAGGCTGTTTTCCACATGGTAATTAGAATGTAAAATTATAGTGATTGTAGTGGTTATGTATTTCTACTGATATTAATGTTAATTAAAGACGTATTCCTATATTTTGCTGATAACTGTTGTTGTTTGTGGCCTTGTAACATTCTCAGTTGTCAACTCACAACAATTTTTCGAAAATATTTATAGTTTGTGCATTTCTTGGTTAAGATTTTTCCGATGGACTGAATCTGATTATAGTCATCTTCCAAGTGCAGCATATCGCTAATCTTGCTGGTAACAAGAAGTTAGTTTTGCCTGTTCCTGCCTTTAATGTCATCAATGGTGGATCACATGCAGGAAACAAACTTGCTATGCAGGCATGTTTTCATTTCTTTTGGATTATAAGTCCCGTTATCAAGTAATTCAAGTTTGTGGTTCTCACTTGGGTTTTGCGTGCAGGAGTTTATGATTCTTCCAGTAGGCGCCTCCTCATTCTCAGAGGCAATGAAAATGGGAGTTGAAGTATACCACAACTTGAAGGCAAGTTACATGACCTCTTTATATAAATAAATATTATGTGTGTGCCTTTCTTTTAAATCTTGTCACAGAGTTGTAACCTTATCGAATTTGTAAAATATTATGGTTTGCTAAATTAGCACACAATCCTCTGTATATGTGGAGATGTGGTCGATGTAATGGTTGTTTCAACCGTTTCATTTAATGTATTACGTGTTAACTATGAATATCAATCCTTTAGGTCACTTGTTTTTACATGTTGGCCTCTGTNATTACGTGTTAACTATGAATATTGATCCTTTAGGTCACTTGTTTTTACATGTTGGCTTCTGTTGGTTGTAGTCCCTTTCACCTATAAAATGCGTGCCTTCTTCCCTGAAAGATGGTTTATTTTTGGCGCTCTTGTAATTTTTCCATGGGTTATGAAGAAATGGACAAACAGCATCTTAAGTTTTGTTGGCATTTTTTTGACACGGTGCTACATCTTTTATGCTATCCACTTGGTACTGATAATAATGTCATACTGCAGTCGGTGATTAAGAAGAAATATGGTCAGGATGCAACTAATGTTGGTGACGAGGGTGGCTTTGCTCCTAACATTCAGGTCAGGAATAATAAACTTTGAGTGATAGTTTATAATCTCTTATTTATATACAAGTAATGATTCCAATTGTTTAAAGTTTAAACCTTCCATACCGCTTTTTTAAATTTCAGCAAAACAAGGAGGGTCTTGAGTTACTTAAGACTGCCATCGAGAAAGCTGGTTACACTGGCAAAGTGAGTATTCATATCTGATATTTGCTCTCTTCATNGGTTTATAATCTCTTATTTATATACAAGTAATGATTCCAATTGTTTAAAGTTTAAACCTTTTATACCGCTTTTTTAAATTTCAGCAAAACAAGGAGGGTCTTGAGTTACTTAAGACCGCCATCGAGAAAGCTGGTTACACTGGCAAAGTGAGTATTCATATCTGATATTTGCTCTCTTCATCTCTTGTGCAATTATACATGAAATAATACCTTTGCTGATTTTTCTTGAAGGTTGTAATTGGCATGGATGTTGCTGCATCTGAGTTCTATGGAACAGACAAGACCTATGATCTGAACTTTAAAGAGGAGGTTGGTTTCTCTAACTCGTGCAGTTAAAATATAATAACTTGCACTGCATCATCAGTTGATATGCATGGAGTAGACATTAATATCATTATATAAAGACGTGTTTTTTAGCACTTCAATGCATATGACGACGATATATTGGCAAAGGATATTCATGCCCAGTTTGTCTAGTTTATAAGATTATTTCCGTGTCACTTTTGATTGCAGAACAACAATGGCTCAGAAAAGATATCAGGAGAACAACTCAAAGATCTTTANGACGTGTTTTTTAGCACTTCAATGCATATGACGACGATATATTGGCAAAGGATATTCATGCCCAGTTTGTCTAGTTTATAAGATTATTTTCCGTGTTACTTTTGATTGCAGAACAACAATGGCTCAGAAAAGATATCAGGAGAACAACTCAAAGATCTTTACAAGTCATTTGTGTCTGAGTATCCTATTGTCTCGATTGAGGATCCATTTGATCAGGATGACTGGGAGCACTATGGTAAAATGACAGCTGAATGTGGTGTACAAGTACAGATTGTGGGTGATGACCTTTTGGTCACAAATCCCAAGGTTAGAAATCCTATCTCATTGCCACTTATAGTTCCCTCTGTCCCATCCAGAATTTCGTAAATATGAATATGATTACTTGTTAGTTTTTACTTTTTAGTTATTCATTTTTTTTTGCTTCGATGAACAGAGAGTTGAGAAGGCAATCAAAGAAAAAACTTGCAATGCTCTTNCCTATCTCATTGCCACTTATAGTTCCCTCTGTCCCATCCACAATTTCGTAAATATGAATATGATTACTTGTTAGTTTTTACTTTTTAGTTATTCATTTTTTTTGCTTCGATGAACAGAGAGTTGAGAAGGCAATCAAAGAAAAAACTTGCAATGCTCTTCTTCTTAAGGTAATTTATTGACCCCTGCTTCAGAGAAGAAATTATTTGATTGTAAAAACATTTTTGTGTTCTAATCTTCTTTCACTTTTTTGCTACAGGTTAACCAAATTGGTTCAGTCACTGAGAGTATAGAAGCTGTGAAAATGTCCAAGCGGGCTGGTTGGGGGGTAATGACCAGTCACCGCAGGTTTGATAATCTACCTAGATGCTAAATAGTTTCATTTATTATCAATTTGTATAATTATATTCATGTATTACAATCATTCATTATACTCTTTTGGGGGTTGCAGTGGAGAGACTGAGGACACTTTCATTGCTGATCTGGCTGTTGGGTTGTCAACGGTAAGTTCACAGAATAATAAGAGTTATCACAACAGACTTGCAATGTGATCCTGATAATGTTTGTTTCCAAATCCTACAGGGACAAATTAAAACTGGAGCACCGTGTAGGTCAGAGCGTCTTGCAAAATACAATCAGGTTCGATATCTTACTAGAAAACGTGATATATGTGAATTTTACCAAGGCATGAAAACTAAGCATACTATGTTTGCACAGTTGTTGCGAATTGAGGAGGAGCTAGGTTCAGAGGCAGTTTATGCAGGAGCAAACTTCCGTATGCCTGTTGAGCCCTACTAGACTCACGAGGCTAAGAAAGAAGAGCAGAGAAGATCATTTTGTGCACTTAGATTCTGGTTTCAGTTGATGCCTAATAGTATCCTGGATGTAAAATGGGGCAAACCTTAGTTTTTTTTGAAGACTTTTATTAAATAATTTAAACCCAGGTTTTGTTCTGGGATTTGAACGTCCAAGTGGATTTTCTTTTTGAAGGCAGAGTATGCTATTTTGCATTTAGTGAGTCGATCTATATTTGTCAAACACTATCTTGGAGCAAGGCCATATCTTGCCGCATTAAACTGTTATCTCCTAGCAAAGTAGCAAGTATGCTGCTCGAACGAAGCAGTTGATTTATATACATAAAGCCATCAATAGGCGATCTTTGCATAAAAGAACTCTGCTCAACAGAAGAACTTAATAAAGCTTCTCAAGGCTGACCATCGCCTCCCTAGTCTCTACTGATTGATAAGATTATTTATACAATTATTTACAAACTAAATAGATCGTAATATATAATTTAAATGGTTTAGAATACACAGGTTTGATAAAGACTTGCATGAGAAATATTATAGTTCTTTTTCAACTACCGTCAAGTCGTCAACCCCATGGGGTGTCGACATTCATTCGACAACAAACGGTCATTGATTCTTCGCTAAGTTGGCCCACAGTTTTAGAAACTTTCAATGGTTTTGATGTTTGAGTTCTATTACGTCTCTTCTAATCATTTTTAAGATATAGATATATCACCTGTAAAAAAAATGTCGTAATTAAACCCTGGTAACATATCACAAATCTGGAATAATTATACAAGTTTCTGGAAGCGTTTATGGTCGCTAAGGATGCCCGGAAAGGTTAGTAATTTATTGTGGAGGTTGTGTAAAGGATGTTTACCAACAACATATGCATTAGCCATGAAACACGTTGATATTAACGTAAACTGCCCCGGGTGCCATAGTGGATTGGAGAATGATATCCATGTTCTTTTTTAGCGTGATTTTGCAAGAACAGTGTGGCAGACTACTGAGTTTCAGCAGTTGATACAAACATTACCGAATGATACTTCGCTCGAAATCTTGATGCGAATTTTCTCCTGGTGCACTAGAGAACAATGTATGCTGATGGGAATGATATGCTGGAGTATATGGATCCGTAGGAATAAATGGGCGTGGGAGAAGGCAAACGGGTCAGTGCTCGGGATTAAGGCTGCAGCAACGAACTTGTTACACGATTGGCGTGAAGCTCAAGCAGAGGGCATGCATAGCAAGACTCATTTGATGAACATGGCAGATAGAAAATGGAGCAAACCCCCCGATGGGTGGGTTAAAATAAACATTGATGCGACTGGTGCCCACAATGGTGGTATAGGAATTGGGTGTGTCATTCAGAATTCACATGGGCATTTTGTTGGAGCGAGATGTCGGAGGGTTGATGGAAATTGGTAACCGAAGGAGGCAGGAGCTATAAGTTTAAAGGAAATTTTATCTTGGGCTAAGTTGTTAAACTTGAATTAGTGCATATTCGAAACGGATTCTAAAGTATTGGCTATGGCATGCAATGGAAGGAGAGGAGAGGCTTATTTTGATACCATTGTCTTCAAATGTAATCAAGAATTGAAGCACTTTGATTATGTGTAAATTGAGTCTGTGTGGCACATTTGTTAGCAAAAGCTGCGCATTTTATGTCGGGGATTGGGAGAGAGTGGCATATCACTCCTCCTGAGTTTATAAACCATGTACTAGATTATGATACCATTGTCTTCAAATGTAATCAAGAATTGAAGTACTTTGATCATGTGCTAATTGAGTCTGTGTGGCACATTTGTTAGCAAAAGTTGTGCATTTTATGTCAGGCATGTGAGAGAGTGGCATGTCACTCCTCCTGAGTTTATAAACCATGTACTAGATTATGATATTTTCTAAATAATGCAAGTGCGATTTGATTGGAAAAAAACCCTATAATCAACTTATAAGAATTTTTCCGTTGTTATTTCTAACCAATAATAATAATAATAACATGCTTAAAAATGGTAGATATATAACACATTTCTTTTAAATAGAAGAATTGAAGTTTTTTTTTTGACAGGAAAAGAAGTTGAAGTTTGATCCTTTAAAAAAAAAAAGAGTTGAAGTTTTGATATATATGTTCAAAACAAATACTAAATTTTAACAAAAATTAAAATAATCCATTACTATTATATTTGTAGATGCCGTATGACTTTTGATTAATGAATTGATTCCTTTTTTTTTAAAAGCATGCGGAGAATTTCGATAAATAAATAATCGTATCAAAAGAATTCAAATATAATAAATATAACATATTTTTTTTATTGAGAATCATGTACATGATGATGGCTATAACAATTTCCTATATAAATACATAAGAGTAGATTTATAAATTTAGAATAAATTTTTAATATTTATAAAAATATCATTAAATTTATATGAAATATGCTTAATAGCTTATAAACTCACGGAGTTACCGGAGATAATCACGAGACCCAATTTTCTCTTTCTTATTTTAATAAATAAATAAATTTTGAATCCCAAACATATTCATTTATCGAATTATAAACAGATTGATATTCACCTCGAATATGCTACTTTGATGCGAATTCCCGGATTTATGATGGACGCTGGTGCCTGTTTAATCACATGAAAAGTCTAAAACCCATTTGCCCCACTTTTGATTAATAAAATCAGACGGAGCAAAACACACTGTACTCGTATCTTTCTTTCTCAAAAAACACAAACCTCTTCCTTCTCGTATCTCAAACACCAACTTAGATCCAAAAACTCTCAGACATGGCTACGATCAAATCAATCAAGGCTCGTCAGATCTTCGACAGCAGAGGCAATCCTACGGTCGAGGTTTGTTTATATCTCCAATCTCGTCCTTCATGTTTTATGTTTTTCCAGTGTTATAGTTGCTCTAGTTTATCTCATGGATATGGATCGTATCATTATTATTGTGTTTATTTTATTTATTGCGTATCCAATTTCATGTTTTCTTGTAAGTTTGATTGTTTTTATTCTAGTTTTAATTAATTTGGAAATCCCTCTACTTAAATATTATACTGAATCGGTCGGTTTATTTTATTTTGTAGGTTGATGTTGGTTTATCAAATGGAACTTGGTGCAGAGCTGCTGTCCCAAGTGGTGCATCAACTGGTAACATCACTCATATCTCGATTCGAGTTTCCATGTATTGTATATAATCTTATGTTTTGGGCGCTATTTTGATTATTTGCATCTACAACTTTACGGCTATTTATTACACATGCTGGGCCAAATCACAACCTTTATTAGTATATGATGCCAGTTTACGATTTTTAACTGGCCAGTATATATACATATAGGCAAGATGTGCCAATTGCTTGATATGTACACTATACACGTACTGTTCAACAACAACGAAATTTACGAGATTTTATTTTGATTTAGGAGTTTACGAAGCTCTTGAACTTAGAGACGGAGGATCAGACTACCTTGGAAAAGGTGTTTCTAAGGTGAGTGGCTACCTGTTAAATTAAGTAAAACATATATGTTTCTTGTGTTAATACTCTTTTTTTTTTTCCTGTTTATCCAGGCAGTTGGAAATGTGAACTCAATAATTGGCCCTGCTTTGATTGGCAAGGTTTGCGGGAATTATAATTCAAGTCATTTTCAGTTTCACTTGTTCGTGTTTTTATTCAGTTTTTTTGTGCTTTAGAATACAATATATTAGCTAACTCATAATAATTTTGGAATTGTAGGACCCAACTGACCAGACCGGAATTGATAACTTCATGGTTCAAGAGCTGGATGGGACTGTTAATGAGTGGGGATGGTGCAAGCAGAAGGTAATTTACATTTTCTTGTGAATTTAGTTTGGATTTAACAGTTAAGAGGTACTCATGATTTGTTCAGCTAGGAGCAAATGCTATTTTGGCGGTGTCTCTTGCTGTTTGCAAAGCTGGGGCTAGTGTCTTGAATATTCCTCTTTACAAGGTAGTTTTTTTGGTCTTTTTCTATGGTACTGGGTACATCATTGTTGTCTGCAATGCATGTTGCCATAATTTCATTTGGAGCTAGGCTGTTTTTCACTTGGGATCATACAGTCTTGTCTTCACGGGGCCTTTATCAGATCTTTCTATTAATATCATCCATCAAAGTAACATATGTATGTATGTAAATTATATTGGATGTCAGAGTATGAATGATTTTCAGCGGTCTCTATCTTCTAGTTTTTAGTTAACTAAAATGTGGCCTACTTTCTTCTTAGTTTTCAACTGAAAACAGTATCTAGGAAACAGTTTAGGACTTCCGCGTAATCAGATCTGATTATATTCATCTTTTCAATTGCAGCATATCGCAAATTTAGCTGGTAACAAGAAGTTAGTGTTGCCAGTTCCTGCTTTTAATGTCATCAATGGTGGATCACATGCAGGAAACAAACTTGCCATGCAGGCATGTTTGNGCATATATGTTTCTTGTGTTAATACTCTTTTTTTCCTGTTTATCCAGGCAGTTGGAAATGTGAACTCAATAATTGGCCCTGCTTTGATTGGCAAGGTTTGCGGGAATTATAATTCAAGTCATTTTCAGTTTCACTTGTTCGTGTTTTTATTCAGTTTTTTTGTGCTTTAGAATACAATATATTAGCTAACTCATAATAATTTTGGAATTGTAGGACCCAACTGACCAGACCGGAATTGATAACTTCATGGTTCAAGAGCTGGATGGGACTGTTAATGAGTGGGGATGGTGCAAGCAGAAGGTAATTTACATTTTCTTGTGAATTTAGTTTGGATTTAACAGTTAAGAGGTACTCATGATTTGTTCAGCTAGGAGCAAATGCTATTTTGGCGGTGTCTCTTGCTGTTTGCAAAGCTGGGGCAAGTGTCTTGAATATTCCTCTTTACAAGGTAGTTTTTTTGGTCTTTTTCTATGGTACTGGGTACATCATTGTTGTCTGCAATGCATGTTGCCATAATTTCATTTGGAGCTAGGCTGTTTTTCACTTGGGATCATACAGTCTTGTCTTCACGGGGCCTTTATCAGATCTTTCTATTAATATCATCCATCAAAGTAACATATGTATGTATGTAAATTATATTGGATGTCAGAGTATGAATGATTTTCAGCGGTCTCTATCTTCTAGTTTTTAGTTAACTAAAATGTGGCCTACTTTCTTCTTAGTTTTCAACTGAAAACAGTATCTAGGAAACAGTTTAGGACTTCCGCGTAATCAGATCTGATTATATTCATCTTTTCAATTGCAGCATATCGCAAATTTAGCTGGTAACAAGAAGTTAGTGTTGCCAGTTCCTGCTTTTAATGTCATCAATGGTGGATCACATGCAGGAAACAAACTTGCCATGCAGGCATGTTTGCAACTTTTTTAAATTATAGGGACTGCCAACTAGTTTGTGGTTCTGATTGGGTTTTTTGCTTACAGGAGTTTATGATTCTTCCAGTGGGCGCCTCTTCATTCTCAGAGGCAATGAAGATGGGAGTTGAAGTATACCACAACTTGAAGGCAAGTTGCAGTATCTGTTTCTTGTATTTCTCCTTTATATATATCTTGCCATTCTTGCTGTATAGTGGTGAACTCGTGGTATCTAGAAGTAGCATAAAACCCTCTGTAAATTTGGATATGGGATCGATGTAAGGTTGTTACCAACTATGGCATTTAATGTGTTAAAAATTAAGTTAAAAGTATGTTTGGAATTTGGATACTATAACTTTCTTTTCAGTGATGGAAATGGTCCAAATGACACGTTTGAATTTTCAAGAGAATTTGGATTTGGGTAAGTTACATGGCATTCAAATATAAGCCCAAGTTTAATAATTAGAAATGATAATTTAATCCGTGTCTTTAGAAATCCATCTTGTGATAATATTGTTTANGGTGTCTCTTGCTGTTTGCAAAGCTGGGGCAAGTGTCTTGAATATTCCTCTTTACAAGGTAGTTTTTTTGGTCTTTTTCTATGGTACTGGGTACATCATTGTTGTCTGCAATGCATGTTGCCATAATTTCATTTGGAGCTAGGCTGTTTTTCACTTGGGATCATACAGTCTTGTCTTCACGGGGCCTTTCTCAGATCTTTCTATTAATATCATCAATCAAAGTAACATTTATATTGGATGTCAGAGTATGAATGATTTTCCGCGGTCTCTATCTTCTAGTTTTTAGTTAACTAAAATGTGGCCTACTTTCTTCTTAGTTTTCAACTGAAAACAGTATCTAGGAAACAGTTTAGGACTTCCGCGTAATCAGATCTGATTATATTCATCTTTTCAATTGCAGCATATCGCAAATTTAGCTGGTAACAAGAAGTTGGTGTTGCCAGTTCCTGCTTTTAATGTCATCAATGGTGGATCACATGCAGGAAACAAACTTGCTATGCAGGCATGTTTGCAACTTTTTTAAATTATAGGGACTGTCAACTAGTTTGTGGTTCTGATCGGGTTTTTTGCTTTCAGGAGTTTATGATTCTTCCAGTGGGTGCCTCTTCATTCTCAGAGGCAATGAAGATGGGAGTTGAAGTATACCACAACTTGAAGGCAAGTTACAGTATCTGTATCTTGTATTTCTCCTTTATATATATCTTGCCATTCTTGCTGTATAGTGGTGAACTCGTGGTATCTAGAAGTAGCATAAAACCCTCTGTAAATTTGGATATGGGATCGATGTAAGGTTGTTACCAACTATGGCATTTAATGTGTTAAAAATTAAGTTAAAAGTATGTTTGGAATTTGGATACTATAACTTTCTTTTCAGTGATGGAAATGGTCCAAATGACACGTTTGAATTTTCAAGAGAATTTGGATTTGGGTAAGTTACATGGCATTCAAATATAAGCCCAAGTTTAATAATTAGAAATGATAATTTAATCCGTGTCTTTAGAAATCCATCTTGTGATAATATTGTTTATAT
>QRFB01009660.1:665-26207 GCA_008931105.1 Oenanthe javanica
TATATATATATATATATATATATATATATATATATATATATATATATATATATATATATATATATATATATATTATACATTATTTATAAGATGTTATAATATAATATAATCATATATTTTATATTTAAAAAAAAAATTTTACTTAATTTTCGGGTTTGAATTTCATATTCGGATTTAGATTTTGTCAAACCGATCATACCTACGCCACTGGTGGTTAGCTGTGCGATCTGTGTGGGTTGGTGACAATTTATTCCTTTTTTTAATTACTCAATTTTTATGAAATTTTTTTATTACGTACAATTAAATATTTCAAAAGATTTCTTTTTGAAAAAAAAAACAAAATATTGCTACTCTAAAGTTATTATGTTTGAAAAAAATTATCAGCTTAAAACAAATTATAAAAAAATGTATTTATCAAAATAAATTGAAAAAGAAATAGTACTATAAAGTTGCGTTACAAATGAGATAAACTTTCTATATGTAAATAGAATCGAAGACAAAATAGACCATGCTCGCGTGCCGTGCTACGGTTCGGCTACGGTTTCTGATTTTTAAACATGTAATCGGTATATTTAAATGGGTTGTGCGAGTTTTGAAACAACCCGATTCAAACCGAATTTAATATATAATTAGGTGAGCCGGGTGCGGATACAACCCGGATAAGTTGCCACCTCTGGTTGACAACTGTGAAGTGAACATGGGCACTTGCCTTTTAATATCCTGTACAGATCTTTCATTATTGTCTCTCTTCCTCTCACATTTCTGTAAAGGCTCGGGTCCGTTTGGTATTCTTTGTGTTGATAGTTTGCTGCGATTTGTGTTGTATTGTATATTGGTTGACGACAGACTCGAGTTGTGAATTCAACTCAATCCAAACGCAAACACAATCCAAAATTTTGATGTTGAGAATACTCACCATGAATTACTTATACGGAATTCAAAATCAAACTCAGCACCAAAATAATTATAATTTATTAAAAATATATATAACTAATAATAATTTTATATTTTTATATTATTCTAATAAAATAAAATATTTTAAATAATATGCAAGTAAAATGTATATTATCTTTTATAACAAATGAATATATAAATAATATAGTATATTTATATTTATACGATTTTGTTTAGTGGATTGCCCTAATGAAGTACAAATTAGAAAATTATATGTCTTACATTATATTTTGCAATAATTTGATATTATATCGGCCCTATTTGGCCAAGCTTATTTTTCGGAAATAAGCTCTTATTTTCGGGAAAAAGTAGGTATGTATGTACTTTTTCTGAAAATAAGTAACTTATTTTTTATTTTGAAGATAATATTTGGTTTTAAAATTCTAAAATAAATATTTATCTTTTAAAAAAATGAAAATATATAAAAAATATATATGAAATAAGTAACTTGTTTTAAGTTTAAGAAACTCTAAACGGCCACATTATAAGTAGAATATACTGTAGTACATATATAGTTTCCAATTAATAATAGTATTTCATTAAAGGTTCCTCATATAATTTTTACTTTATATTTATATTTCATATGTATTAATTCAAGTCATTTCAAGTAATTCAAAAATAATGTAAATATTTTGGATTAATTTTAAATTAACCTCAAACTGACACAAATTTAACAAAAATTTAAATCAAATTCATATTTTTTCGAGTGGATTTATGTCATATCTTCGGGTCAGAGTTCGATTTCTTTTTCTTTTTTTTTTGCTAAATGGGTCAGAGTTCGATTTCACAGAATATATAAAGGGGTTAAATATCGAAATGCCTACTGAAGTGAATAAAATGTCTCAATTAACTCACTGAACTCCACTCCACGGGACTCACTAACATTACTCAAGTGATTCTATATATCATTTCGTTATTTCATGTTTTATGATTTAACAGAACATTTGACTTCACAAATGAAGCAGTGAATAGGATGGCTATACGGCTTAACATGTATATATCAACATCGTTGCTTCTGATGCAACCATGTGGCATAACTAATTCAATTTGTTTAATTTTTTAAACCAACTAAGAAGCTATTGTCTTGGTGCCATTTAAGACAAAATACACTTAATTTTGCACTGTTCCATTTAAGAAGAACTCTTAATTTTCATGTAATTTTTGAAGGTACATATGAGAATCCATAAGTTTGTTTAGCTTATTTCCTCCTAAACGACTCATGAGCACAAGATATTTTTATAGCTTAATTTCTCCCTTCTCATATTTTTTATTCATGTTCTTTATCCCTTCTTGAACATGGATACAAAATTTTACAACTATCAATGGTCATATAAAAATTTTCAAACCATACAAAATTGATCAATGGTCCCGGTCATATAAAATTTAATCAAATGGTCCAAACCAGACATACTTAATAAAAGATTACTAAAAACAAAATAAAATCAACTCATGCATAATTATCTAGTCTTCAGCAAGATTAAATGGATCATCAAATTTTCTAGCAAGGGGGGTTCCACTGAGTGACTCATTATTCCAAGTGGTTCCTGGAGTTGGTACAAAGTTTGCATTCTTCAGAGTACCCCTTCTGATCAGCAACTTAGGTCTTCGTGCAAATTGATCATCACCTTCTCTTTGACCTCCAAATTCACTTTGACCATTTTCACTTTTACTTTGAGCATTCCCGTTTTCTTCCCTAACTGGTTTTGATGGGCATTTTATTTTTCTGTGACCAAATTTTCTACATATGCTACAATGCATAATCCTCCTCTGGCTAAATCTTTGAACTTGAGTTGTATCTATTTAACCTACCTTGGTTTGTTTACTAGTTCCACCCTCTCATTCCTCCTTTCTTCTCAACCTCTTGGGCCTGCCTCTAAGCTTTTTAGGAATTTTAGGTAGTAACAACTTTTCTGTAGGTTGAATCTCTCAATACTCTTCTCCTTTTAAGGCCCCAAGACAATGACCATATGTTGCAAGATATACCTCCCTTTTGTAGTAGTTAGAGACATAATCAACTGGTTGTTCTCTTTTGTCATGAATAACAACTATAGCATGAGAATAATTAGGATCATCTAAAACTTCATCACTGGTTCCATCACTCGCACCCACAAGTTTAGTTGAAGAATGATCAACATATATTTCGATCTTACCATAAGGCTAACATACCTTAAGCATATCCCTGATTGCCTTATCATCGTAAACAAGACTCATACCATTAGTAAATCTATGCCCGTCCATTTTAAAATGCACCAAACAATTAGAACTATAATCATACAGTTTAGCTCAATCTTCCGGATCACGAAATGAAAGCAAATCGGTATCCATGTCTTCAATTATTTCAATTTTTCCACCATTATAATAACACCTAGGATATGGGGGAAACTTGCCATGGTGGTGATTCACTGTAGACATACTACCATATGTATGCAAGACACAAATTATTTATAAACAAAACATAATACTATAAAAATAATTAATACATCCATTCAAGTAGATATACAGATTATTATTCAAGTAGAATTTGAGTGATATACATTTTTTATTATACATAGAGATACAAATTTATACGCATATCTACGTAGTTTAAATATTTAAGTTATGAATTACCTTCCAAATTTAAGATAATGGAGGCTTTTGTAAATCACCCATGTCTCTGATCGATGGTTTCCGTGCTTTTGCAAGTTAGTCTCTCATCGATAGCACTTGCATATAGTTGGAGTTTTAGTCTCACTTTTAGAAAACCTGTGTAGAGACCTTTGAGTTTTCTCTATGATCTTATTTTCTTTTGTAATAATCTATTCTTTTATATATTTATTTATTGGAAGACATGGAGGATACACGTTGGTATGTATAATTACATATTTCAGCCACATGTTTCTTCAAACTAACAGAATATTCTAGATATAGCAGCTTCCGTTAAATAATAAAATATGAAATAACGGAATGATATATAGTCTCACTTAAGTGATGTTAGTGAGTACTCGGGGAGTTCAATGAATTAATTGAGATATTTTATCCACTTAAATGAGTATATTGATATTTAACCCATATATAAAGAAAGAAATCGGTCAAATCGAGTGGCCAAAGGGTTCGTCAAAGTCAGTTTTGTTTTCTCTTCATATTTTGTGGTTGACATAAAATAAATACTCCCTTTATTTGAAAATATTTGACGCCTGATTTTTTGTCACACGTATTAAATGGTTTTGACTATATAGTAAAAATTATTATTTTTAAAATTTTCTTTTTTTAATAAAATTTTTAGTTTAATACTTTTATTCATAAACAAAAAATTAGAAATAATAATTTTAAATATATAGTTAAAACTGCTGAAGATATGGAAGATAATGAGTAAATAAATAAACCATTGTATGAAAAGAAAAAAACCCCTGTCAGAAGGAGACTCTCACAGAACATAGATATAGATACAGTCATACAGTAGTAGGCCTAAAAATCTTTCCTTTTCTCACCTTCACTGTGTGTATATATGTGTGCTACATAAGCTTATCTTCTTTATCACCCCCTCTTGCTTATGGGTTCATTTTCTATGCTCTCAACAACCCATAGTGCTCCTTAAAGGTATAAAGATTCAATCTTTTTCAAGAATTTGACCTTGTGCTTTCTGGGTTTTCTTCAATTTAGCTGTGCTTGATGATTTTAGTTTTGGTTTCGGATCTGTTAGAATGTAGTTCAATTTTTATTAGTCAAGTTGATGCAAAATTTAAGCTTGTTTTGTGTTTCTTGTTAATTTTTTTAGGGGTAATATATTTGGGTATTGTAATTTCACATTCAGTGTTTAATGACAATGAGTTTTTATACAAGTGACCTTGATTATACTTGTTAGTTGCACTGATTTTTTATAGAAGTGAACTTTAATGTATATGCTGATTTATTTTTAGAGGACTTGTGTGTCTTAACTCTATTAGTTTATTGTTGTTAGTGCTAATTTAGTTTCTTTATCTCCTTTTTATTCTCTCTATGTTATTCAACCTTATGTAGTAATTTGGTGCTATATTATGTCATATGTTGAGTAACAAGGTATTTTTTGTGCTGCGGAGTGCTACATGGACCTTGTTAATTTTTATTCTGATTTATTTTATGCTGTAACTTGATATTATTTTTATGCATCGACACATAGAAGTTAGGATTTTCATGTCCAACAATTTTCTCAAGACCTTTCCACGGGGTTATACTTAAAACAATTTTTTACATTGGCATATCATTCTTCCAGCAGAGTTCGCATATATAACTTGTTCACAACTAGAAGTTAGGTTGCGAGTTGCAAGTAGTCTTTTCCAATTTGATCATAATTCACTTTTTCCTTAATTTATACTGGACTACATTTTCCCTTCACATTTTAATGTCCTTTTGGACTTTGTACTTTCAAACAAGCATGCTATGTTACGCCGACTCTTCATTTCACCTGAGTACTTTCACCATTGGACACTTGGCACTTTGATATGGATATATAGACACTTGAGTGTTGGATACTTGGACATGGATATATGGACACTTGGTACTTCGTTTGGGGCCAAAAATCATGTAAAATTTTCGAATTGTTGCTAAGTCCGAGTGCTTGACACATGTTGAACAGTTTAGTCGAGTCCGGGTAACATAGCAAGCATGAGGTTGTATTGGTGAATTATGTTAAGGAATTTACCTGCAATAACCACTTTCTTGTTTTCTATTTGCTTTATACTGCAGGTTTTGATTAAGTAGCAAAGTTCGTTTCACTATACTAAGAAATTCTTAAGAATGAGCCTGTCCAATAATATGGCTCTAACCAGTGACAAAAGGCCAAGCACTATAGGAAAGGTAACAAGTTTGAACCCAAATGCTGTGGAATTTGTCCCTTTTGCCCTCAGATCATCCCCTGGAAACAGTAGTGCAGTAGATGTGTCATCAATATCTCCCCCTACTGGCAATGTATCTCTAAGTAAAACAGGATTAGATAGATCAGAATCATCATTTTCAAATAAGTCCGATGAAGAGGCTCGACAGTACTGGAGCTACCAGCTCCCTGACGACATCACTCCTGACTTTAATGTTGTTGGAGAGGATGATATTACGGGAATTAATGACCTCCCATTCTCAGACTTATCCTTAATCAATGTCAATGAAAGAGCAAGGTTTCCTGGTGCTTCAACTGGCGGTAGCTTGATTTTAAAGGAACAACAGAACTTTTCTCCTCATAGAATTAATGGTGGCAGCTATGCTGATAAGATGGGATTTTCTGTTGCATCATATAGAGATGCTCAATCACCACTTAGTTATCGTACTGAGAGTACTAAACCTTGGGACAGGCAAATTTTAAACCATGCTTATCAGCTTAACAGTGTTAGTGAGGGCCCCTTATACAATCGGAATTCTGGTCATGGGGTTCTAAATGAAATGTTGAATGAGAAACATATGCTAGAGCATACAGATGTAAACCCTCTCGAGTTTTTATCTTTACAATTTCCTGGTTTTGCAGCTGAAAGCCTTGCTGAGGTGTACTTCGGTAATGGGGGTGACTTGAACCTTACTGTTGAAATGCTCACTCAGCTAGAGGTATACTCAAATTTTCTCTCTTATATCTTCCTAGATGGATATACATGATTTAGTAATGTTTAGTACCTTAGAAGCATATGTTATTATTTTGGTTATAGATTATATATTTTTTTTATATTCCCCAGTTCTAGGATTGCATCCTATTTTATGGTTTCAATCTGCTTATCTTCAAATTGTATCTTTGCCGATAGCCCAATATTGTTTCATTTCCAGTTGTGGATTTTATCAGTTTTCATCTAAGTAATGCGCAAGTTGAACATTATTTTTTCCGACTTAGATTTGAATGTGAACAATGGAATATGTACACTTGTCAATGCAAACAGACTATAATATTCATTTCCCTTTGCGTCTTTGACTTTATATTGGTATTTGCATGAATTCGAGCTCTATGTTTGTCTAGTTTTTTTCCCATTTGATTTAGTGATTATCTTTATGAAAGAAATGTGCCTTGATGTATAGAGTTTCAAGTTAGATATGCCTAAATGCCGCTAGTACTTGAATTAGGAAGATTTTGACAGCCTTGTTAATCTACTAGTAGAACACAGTCGTAACCTTTTAGGCGTAGCTTTGTTGTTGCTATGAGATGCCAAGATTATCAAAAGATCATATGGCTATGTACATATCCAAGCAGGAAAGTTATCCCACCCCATTCCACTGTTTTAGTCACTCATTGCAACCATTATCTCATGTTAGCTTGCAGTTTCTAAGACCAGTTACTGTTTTGCTGAGATAAAAAGATGAAAATATTTGGTGTTGAAATATCTTTTTGGCACATTTGAATTATGTGTATAGATGGTTAGGTGATGCAGAACAAGAATAAAAATAAATAAAAGGATAGATAATTGCGGATTAACCACAGAAAACCCACGAGCCCCAAGGTGATCCAACCACAGAAAAACCACTACTCCTAGGATTTCTCAACCACAGAAGAATCGCAACCCATAACAAAAAGATAGAAAAATCTCAATTTCATTAATCAGTCATAGTCTTTCTATAATAAAATATTACATCTCCTTGTATAGGAGTAAATCTCTAAATTTAGCCACCAAGTAAAACCTTGATAAAAAAGGAAACAAATCCTTTTCTTATTCTCTACCATATTCTAGAATATTCCTAATAGAATACACATATATAATTAAACTTTATAATGAATTACAATTAAATATATTCCTAAATAATAACATAAAATATATACAAACTAATATTTTAATTTTCCGTTCTGCACATTAGGCAGCATGGAAAGTTAATGATTGTACATTTTTAAAATTATTATTACTATTTTCGGCATTTTCATTCATTTGGGACTTGTGCACTGGTCTTTCTATAATCTCAAAAGAAAAATGGTCAAAACTGTTATTGGTGAAACTCACTTTTTTCCACATTGTTTCTTTACTTTGCAACTAGTATGTGATTACACATAATTTGTTTTTCTTAGTATATTACTTTAAATATTCACTGTCTTCTGTTTAATAAATTTTAACAGCACATTTTATCATTAATTGTAGCTTCAAGTTGAAGGTGAATTTAATCAGAACCTCAACTTAAAGGCCATGTCAGCTCCAAATCTTAGAGCACATGATTTTCTTGAACTTGCAGAGGGTCACAGTGGTGCACCGAAATATTCTGTAGATGAGTTCCAACAAAGTGGAAATCCATATCAAGCTTCAGATAAGGAAANGAAATATTCTGTAGATGAGTTCCGACAAAGTGGCAATCCATATCAAGCTTCAGATAAGGAAAATCTTCTCTTATTTAAATCTAGCTCTTCCATTCCATCCAGAGGCCCAATAGATTTTGCTTCAGCTGTGAGAAAAATGGCTTCCCAGGGTTCTGGTGATGACAGAAATGGTTCTGCTGATGTGAGCATTGGTTCAAGTAGAAATTTACATGTTCTAGCTAGTGCTTATAATGGCGCGCAAGGGAGGGCCATTCATGGAGATAGGTTGGAAGGTCGAAGTTTGGCTCGTGCAGCTCCTGTTTGGCTTGAAACGGGAGACGCAGTGGGTAATATTCTTGATGCGACAACCTTGCTTTTATTAACTTATGAGTCTGGCAGAATACATTCTTGTACATGCTTAACTTTGTTGAGAATGCAGCAAATATGTATTCGGAAACACGAGAGGAAGCTCGTGACTATGCTCGTCTACGTAATATGTTCTCTGAACAGGTATGTCTAGCAGTTTTTTTGGTGTTATATGTACTTTGAACAGGTGCTTCTAGCAGTTTTTTTCAGGTAGCATTTACAGGCTTAGAGCAGAAAGAAAATGCTTTCGTTCTAGTTTATTTCCGACGATCTTCCTTCAATTGGCCAGTTTGAAGTTTGGTGCCTAGTAGTTTTTTGATTTGTTACATGTCCATCTCTTTTAAAACCTTAATAAGTCTCTAATTGGGTAGTTTATATTTAACATAGTTTATCAATTCACTTAACAATGACTAAATGTGTACTTTTGTCTGATCATATTAGTTAGTATAGCCTGTAGGCTTGGTATTCTATGTAATCTATATGTAGGTATATTTGATAAGTTGGTGTGTTGAAATTCTTTTATTGGTCCTTCATCGATAGATATAGAATTGACTTTTTTTCACTTTTGAAGTCAATTGAATATTATACCTAATTAGTAAGTATATTTCAGAATTTGCAATGAATTACATCAATTTTGAACATAGTTCATTTGTCCCAAAAAATTAAATAAATCTTCATATTGAAATAATGATCATATTATTACCCAATTCGTTTGGACTCGGTGTTGCCCTTGCCACAAGTATCCATTGGGAGAACCTGGAATTTGATACCACTGATAGAGAGAATTTGGATAAGTCAGAGATATGTAGACAAGAGAGACTAAAATAAGATTCTGGAAATAGGCATGTCTTTTTTTGAAACAACTCTTAACTATACTGTATATAGTATAGTTAAGAGTTGTCTTACACTACTAGAAGGTAATTAAACTGAACTCTCAGAAGAAAGTACCCACTACGTTAAACACTAGACCACTCCCTAAATAAATGGAACAAATTGAACTGAAGACCACTTCCTGGCCTATAAAAGGAACATAAAATCATAAAAACAAATAATAAAACATGGACCAAGAAGGCAGGCAATTGCACTGAG
Organism: Oenanthe javanica; assembly: GCA_008931105.1. Lineage (NCBI taxonomy): Eukaryota > Viridiplantae > Streptophyta > Magnoliopsida > Apiales > Apiaceae > Oenanthe > Oenanthe javanica. The sequence goes on from QRFB01009660.1 coordinate 10,279, forward strand.
GAAGCAGCTAGCAACATATTAATGTATTTCCTTGCCTTTTCTGAAATATTGGATAGTGGTATTAATTTCTAATATGGCTTTTCACTAGCTCAAGATTAGAATCTGATATTTAATATTCACAGACAGCTACTAGATATGTTTTTTACAAGTGGTGCAGTGGTTAAGTTTAGGTTAAGTCTGTCATTGGAGTGAAAGCTACTCATAGTCTTTGGTACCCATCTTAAGAGTCAGATGAGTACTTCAAGAAGTTCCAGTTTTAACATAAAAATGGAAAGCCACTCAAGCTACACTGATTATGTAATTTTTTTTAATTTACAGAAACATTATAGGAGAGGGCATTTTGATTTTAAAGTCAACTTAAACCATGGTTCAGATTTTCTTGTATAAAGAGATATGTTGGGAGTAAAAACGGCCCATAAATTATATGACAACTACAAATGTTAGTCATAATTACTCATGGTTTATGTGAAGTGCTAAATGGTTTGTAATGACTATTTAAAGAACAAAAATACTCCAAAAGTGCCTCTCTTTGTAGGATTCCTTATTATCTACCATTAAGATGGGCCTTTAGCTTTATCAGAAGGTGAAATGATAATTGGGAGATGGGAGCAGCAAACTGTCAAATTTAATGGCCAGTCTTTTCCTATATGCTGCTCCTATTTTAGCCATATCCTTGTGTGGCCCAGGGAGGGGGGGGGGGGGGGGGGGGGGGGGGGGGGGGTAGGACTCTGGTGGAAAGAATCACGAATAAGAGAAGCACNGCTTTGGTATATTTTGCCTATTGCTGCAAGGAACTGGTATATGTTTGGTCTATTATGTAAATTTCTATAACCTCTGCTTCATGAAAGTCTTGTTTCCCTTGATGTAGAATTCACTTCTTAGCTTGTATTTGATTAGGCTCACAAGGAATTGGTTAAAGAACTGAGCGTGAAAGGACAACTGCACAATATGCAGATGAAGGCAGCTCATGCCAAAACACAAGATTCTATTTATCGACAAAGGTTTATTTTCTCGCTGCTTTTATTCATTTACCTGTGAATAGATAAAAAAATCTTACTTTGTTAGGTTTCTTCTTGCCTTTTATTTTTGTCACTTATTGAGAAGGATATGGTAGTTGAATTAAGCGTTTGCCAAATAAGTTTATGTTGCTGGGATTCAAATTGGGGCACTGCCGATATTCCTTACGAGACAACAATATCCCAATCATTTGCCATGTGCTCTTACTAAGCCAACAATTTGAATTGATTATCGAGCCATTCTCAACATATTTCTGCAAGTGTAAGACTGGTATAATATCATCCCATTGCTAGTGCCCTGGCGATGGCACCAGTTTGTGCTCTTACATAAATTATATGTTGGTAACCGATTGTTATCGTGGTGCATTATTAGTTTTCTCCTCTCTTAAGAACAGTATTGCAATCATTTCCATCATTGTTTGGCAAAAAATTTCCTCTCTTAAGCATATGTTGGTATGTTATTGTGGTGCATTTTTAGTGTTCTCTTCTCTTAAGAACAGTATTGCAATCATTTCCATTATTGTTTACCATAATTTCTTTTCTTTTTCGACAATGGTAGGAATCCTCTTGGTGCGGATATACAAGGGAATGGTAGAGGGCAAGAGAGGGTAATAGACCTGCATGGGCTTCACGTGAGTGAAGCAATTCATATATTGAAGCGTGATCTGACAGCATTAAGAAGTGCAGCTAGGTCAGTAGATCAGCGCTGGCAGGTTTACATTTGTGTTGGAACGGGCCACCATACTAGTGGTTCCCGCACTCCGACCAGACTTCCAACTGTCATCCAACGCTACTTGCTTGAGGAAGAAGGCCTTGACTTCTCTGAGCCCCAGCCAGGGCTGCTCCGAGTTGTACTATACTGATCCAAGGAAGTTATAGGAGTTTTTTATACCATGGAAAAGCAATTGTCAAAAAAAAAAAATTATCTTGTACATGGAAAGATAGTAAAAGTATTAGAACTTGGAAAAGTTTTAAAAAAGAAAAGGCAGGAAAATGTATTATTTAGGTGATACTACAGTTGACCTACATTTTGTAGCTGTTAAGATGATCAAGTTAGCAGTTAAAATTTTCATTTTTGATGAGTTTGTTGATACAATTATTTTTGGTCCTTAAATGCCTCATTTATAGCAACATGTGATATAGATATTTAAATATCAAATATGTCATTTGTAGCAAAAGGTGATATAGATATCCAAATATCAAAGATTACATAGGAGCCTGTTTGGTTAATCCAGCAGCTATTCCGACTTTAAGCTGAAAAATGTTTGTTTGTGTAATAAGTCAGAAGCTGATTTAAAGACAGACTTCAAGCCAGAAGTAAGTATTAGGTACTTTTTTCAGTGACTTATTTTTTTTTCCTATTTTGAGAAAAATTATCCATACCACTTTTATCTTTATTTTTATATTTTTTAAAACTCACAAGTCATTTATAGGTCAAAATTATTTAAACATACATTTTAAGTTCTCGACTTGTCATTTTAAGCTAGGTTTCTCAACGGGGTGGGGTAAATGGGTAACCCGTCCCTAACCCGCTTTGAATGGGATAACCCCGCCCCGATTATATGGGGAATGAGGCACTGACGGAGATTAATTATTTACCCCGTTAATATATGGGGCGAGTATGATATTTATCAAATCCCCGCGGGGATTTCCTGCCCCGCCCCGAATAATATATATATATATATATATATATATATATATATATATATATATATATATATATATAAGTTTTGAGTGTTTAAAATTTGAAATTATTATGTAATTAAAATGTAATACATTTATATTTAATTAATGCTATTTATGAAAAAAAATGAATAATAATGGTTTAATAAGAGTATATTTTGCATGCATATTTTGTATGATACTTGTTACTTATTGAATTTACATATTTTTAAAGTTATTAAAAACATATATTATAAAATGGGGTGGGATGACACAGGTCGGAAAAATAAAATATTCTTGTGTGTTGACGTGGAGACTAAAATGATTCGCCGCGAGGAATCCGACGGGAATGGGGTACCTGTGGGGCAGGGATGGAGACTAAAATAATTCCCCGCGGGTAATCCCGACGGATATGGAATAAATGAATTTTATACGGGCAGATATGGGAAATAAGATTCTCGACCCGAACCCGTCCCATTGAGAAGCCTAATTTAAATCACTTTAAGTCACAAGTCACAATTTTAAGTTTAGTCGACCATGGGCAATTACTTTAGTGTAAAAATGGAAACTGAAATAAATGTGTTGCTTCATTTTTCGAGGGTGTTTTGGGCTAAACTAGCACAATTTAATGCAAAGATGTCCAACATAGAAGAGTTTCAAAACACGGCCCTCCAATGGCATATAACTAACGTTAGTATCATCTGCGGTAACTCTGCCAACGCATGAAAACATTGCCTTAGCTCAACTCTTTCAGCTCAAAAACGAATTTGTCATCAACGTCAACACGCGCTTATATTGAAACTACATCCTCCTCACAGACCCCAACCTACACAAATATGTGATATAAAGTGTTCTATAAATATGTGTGAACTAGGACGCACCCATGTGTTTTGATTAGCCCTTTTCTCCCTTGCCCGCTCTCTCGTAGCCTACGTTACGTTAGGAACCCAACACATATATTATTAGCGTTATGAATGTGTTAGGTAAGTGTCATAATTTATAGGGTGCTATTTTGCACAACCAACTCTTATTATAATACTATTTTAGGCATTTTCTCAGATATTTTTCAGAAATAAATATTTAATTTAAAAAAAGAGAGGAATATATGGTTAAAGATGATCATTTATTTGTCATTATTCGGTAAATGAGATCATTTGGCTACAATGATTCATAAATAAATTCCATGGCTTGTCAAACTTGCGCGATATGTTGTCCACCTCGTAGAAATTGCGGACACTTTTTATATTATATATTCTTTTTTCTCATATTTAAATATGTTATTATATTTTTAATTTTACTAATTATTTACTTATATTTTTATTTTAAAAATAATATATAAATGGGAGGTTATAATATTATAATTAAATGGAACAATATTTAAATATTTTTAAAAATAAAAATATGTGTAATAATTGTATTTAAAGAAATCTTAAATCATTGAATACAACAACAGTTTTCCAAAATACATAGTAGTGCAATTTAATTCTTTTTATTGATATGATTAACTACAAAATTTTAAGTTTAATATTTAGGGTTACTATTTATAATTTCAAAATTTAGTCATTTGAAATTTATTATAAATAATATATACTAAATAGTATAATGATTGTAAATAAACTTGGATGCTTGATTTTTACTTGAAATCGAGACATGTGAGATAAAATAAAATAAAAATGGGTATTTATCAAAAATACCATTTTTTTAAATTTGTTTTGTGATTTTACTATTTTTTGCAACCAATACAATATGCAACTATGATGAAACTAAAATGAACCTCAAATGCAACTGAATTCAATTTTTTTTTTAAAAAAATGAAGTTACTCATAGTTACATTTGAGATTGATTTTAGTTCTATCAGCCGTCAGGTATTCAGGTTGTATTACTTGCAAAACCGAATTTTTACAAAAAAAAACTTAAAATTTATATTTTTGTAAAATAAAAAGTTAAAAAACCATATTTTTATAAAAAATAATAAAAAGGTTAGTATTTTTCAGAAAAGAACTTTAAAAATATCTACTTTAACTACTTTTTTTTGAATAAAGTACTTTAACATTTTATAAATGGGAATTGGTGCGATTGTTGAACACCATCTTTACGCGGTTCAGAAGTGCGGAAAAAGAAACCCTAACTTACCGTGCACAATCGCGGATAGATGATGTGATCCTCGTAGATTCACAAAAATTTAATGTGTTAATCTTTTCCGCTGTTCAAAAACGCGGAAAAATGGTTACAACAATCGTATGTTGGGACGAATTCCCTTTATAAATATATATTTTGAAGAAACATAATGTGTTATTAAAAATTTTATAAATTTATTTATAAATATTATTAAAATCTAAAATTTTGTGTTTAAAAATAGCACAATCAATTTATAATTCTTAAATAAAAGTATATAAATATATAAATTATTATTGTTTTTATTAATTGTGTATATATTTTGGAGCAGAAGCAGATGAGCAGATAGATAGCAAAAACACAACAATGGCAACTACATTACTACCATCTTTACTCAAAACCTTCTCCTCCACTTTGACAAGGCAGCGCCACCACTACAAACTCTCCACTTTCAACTCATTAAAATCACAGTTTTCAACACACACACCACCCACCCCACAAAAAAATATCATAAAAATCCTCCAACAAAGAGGCCTTTTAGAATCAATCACCTCTGAATCACTATACACTGCCTGCACAGATCCCAATGTCACTCCCCTTAAAGTCTATTGTGGGTTTGACCCAACTGCTCAATCACTCCATTTAGGTAATTTACTTGGTATTATTGTTCTTTCTTGGTTTTTAAGATGTGGGCATACCCCTGTTGCTTTAATTGGTGGTGCCACGGGTCGGGTTGGTGACCCATCGGGTAAAACCCTTGAAAGACCCGAACTTGATGTTGAAACTCTTGAATTTAATGTTTCTTGTATTTCTAGTATTGTTAGAAACATTCTTGGTGATAAAGTTGTGATTTTGAATAATTATGATTGGTGGAAAGATGTTACCTTTCTTGATTTCTTGAAGAATGTGGGTAGGTTTGCTAGGATTGGGACTATGATGGGGAAAGAAAGTGTTAAGAGGAGGTTGGAAGCATCCGAGTCGGGTCTTAGTTTTACTGAATTTAGTTATCAGCTTTTGCAAGGGTATGATTTTGTGCATTTGTTTGAGAAAATGGGGGTTAGTGTTCAGATTGGTGGGAGTGATCAGTGGGGTAATATTACGGCTGGGACTGATCTTATTAGGAAGATTTTGCAGACGGATGGGGCGTATGGACTTACTTTTCCGCTTTTGTTGAAGAGTGATGGGACTAAGTTTGGGAAATCGGAGGATGGGGCTATTTGGCTTTCGCCGTCTATGTTGTCACCGTATAAGTTTTATCAGTATTTTTTTAATGTCTCGGATGCTGATGTTGTGAGGTTCTTGAAGATTTTAACTTTCTTGAGTTTGGAGGAGATTGGTGTTATTGAGGAAGAGATGGGGAAATCTGGGTATGTTCCGAATACAGCACAACGGAAGTTGGCTGAGGAATTGACAAGATTTGTTCATGGACAAGATGGTTTGGAGGAGGCCTTGAAAGCAACTGAGGCCTTGAAGCCTGGTGCTGAGACTAAGTTGGATTGGAAGACAATTGAGGGGATTGCCGAAGATGTTCCCTCATTTTCTATGGGATTAGATCAAGTTTTGAATTGTGGTATAGTGGATTTGTCAGTTTCAACTGGTTTGCTAGATAGTAAATCTGCTGCTAGGAGAATGTTGAAACAAGGTGGATTGTATTTGAATAATGGTAGGGTTGATAGTGAAGGCAGGAAGATCGAGGTTGAGGATATCGTGGAAGGAAAAGTTCTTCTGCTATCTGCAGGCAAGAAGAATAAGATGGTCGTCAGAATATCGTGACTGTTTTCTGGTAATATTATTGTACTGCAATTTAATTCACAGTTAGTGCATTTGGATTTTTTTTCCATGTAAAGTTATCTTCCTGTTTAATAGAGGAGATGAGTCTTTGCGAAATACTCTTCAAATTTATTAGCTGTTAGATGCATAATTATATATACACTTATTATTTACTGTACTATATAGTAAGCAGATTTAGATTATTTTTTTTAGTAGGAAAGCTTTTTTTTTTTAGGAGGGAGCCCGACCCACACATGCCTCCACTGAGACTTGAACCTTCAATCTCTTGTTAACAAGGCTACGGGGAGGATATATGTATATATATATATAGTGCTTAGATTTGGCTGATACAAAATTTTAGTTGGGCCGCAACATTGTGCCATTGAATGATTGTTTACACTTTTGCTGGCTAAACTTTGTTATCTTTTGAGTTCAAAGTTTGTTTTGTTCTATAATTTTATATTAATTTTGGTAAATATTGTTTGGAAAATCTATATCACGTTATCACTTGGCAAGTAGGTATGAATTTTCTGTTCTTCAGCACAAAAATTATTGAGGTATTCGTCGGTGAGCAGCATGCAATAACTATGTAAAACAAGTAATTTCAAAAAGTTTTTGAAATGTAAGTACAGAATTCCTGTATAATAAGCTCGTTGTCACTTTGTAACAGAGATTATATTTCCTTAGCCAATTTTGTCTGCAAATTGTAACTTGTGTGCCCGTGTGTTTTTCCTTGAAAGGTAAGCACATGCTGATGTAAAATTTATAATGATGCTGTGAGTAATTGAGGAAATATGCCTTATTTTGAAAATAATTTATTCTGGATTTCGAGATAACCTAGTGCCTAAGGCTCATCCCTTCCCTCCCCCCACCATGGATTCCAATCCTTACTCCACCTTCCCTTGTGCTGAAAAAGGCTATGTAAACTACTCAAAAAATAAATAGAGCAACAAAATGTAAAAGAAAAACCATTAATATAAATTTCAGAGGGCGTTGGGAGTTGAGGAAGAATAAACAATGACAATTGGGATAATTGAAGAGCTAATCGATAATATTTTGGCCCAATGTGGAAAAATTAAAGATAAGTGCTTATGTTGATAAAAGTTGTTCCAAACTATATTTTGTATAAACTAATTTGTAGCTGTCTCGTTTCTTTCATTTCTATTTACTATGGTTGGCGAGTAACATAGTTATATAGATAACCAAGGAATATATAATTTTATCAAAAATAAATTTGTAGAAATTAAAATTCATGGTTTATGCTCTTTGTTATAGCTTTGCTATTCAGCTGCATTCTGATAGTCATTTTAAACTTTTAAAATATCTGGCTTAATGGTCGTGCACAATTTTGTATAATGAACTGCCTTTTGTCTTATATCTCCTATATTTATATCAATAAGTCCAAATTTATCAGTATATATATACTGTGAGACTATTCACTCTTTTATTTTTATCTACTGTGCTGTTAATATGATGCATCTAGTTATAGCATTGCTAATGGGAAAAGAATACAAGATTGATGAATCACATATTTCCTGGCGTGGCAATCCCACAGAGCCACTTTCTCTGTATAAAATTGTATCAAACGTAAACAGAATAATTTCTCAGACCACAGTCTCGCACACATGCCTAGTGAGGTACCCGGACATTACATCTAGACCTGCTCCCTTCAATCTCAATAGGAAATATTAATGTCATATATTGTCCTATACCTCAGTAATGTCATATAAAACATTAGTTCCTTTAATTAATCTGTATCATACCTAACATCAGAATAATTTTTGTAAAATTTCTGGTGATGCAACTATAGTATAAGATTCATAAAGTAAATAATAACTTCATGTGTAGGTGAAGGAATTTAAGTGTGAAATATCTCTGCACAACTGTTTACTGAAGCTATCTTTTTGCAAAATGCCAAAATGTCTAATTTGTAGAATATCCTCGAGTTTTTCTTCTATTCTCTATAGTTTCCTAGCTAGTGAGCAGGATTAGCTAGAGTATATTCTCATTAGCCGCTTGAAGGATTAATTTGCAAAGGGTCATTATATAATTCAAGGTCCTAGAATACATGTTGTATGCAGCTTCCGTAATTTTTCTAATTGGGATTACAGAGCTATATGGGTGGAAACCACAACACTGCAACTGCATAATCCTCCCAGCACCGGTGAGTCACTGCACAATGCAGATTCTTCATGTATAATTCTGTAAGTCAATCAATCCTAAAATTTGTTTATTGGCATCTTGAGTGCTTTTAGATTTGGAAGGATTATTCTATAGGTTGATTTTTTGTTTTAAGTGATGAATTGAAGTTGCAAGTTATAGTGCTGGATGTTATATTGAACTATAATGCAATAGAGACCGATTTACTTTTTTTGTCTAGTCATAAATTTTATAAAGATGTTGTATCTGTGATCTCTATTTTGGGGACTTGTTCAAACTTCTTAATCTCGGTACAGAGAACCCATATTCTCGAAATAATATTCTTGCAGTCCCATGCATCTCGGGCATTTGCAAAATTTTGCAAAATTGAAACTAAATACTTGGAACATTGGAATAGGCATTCGCTCTTGATGCCTAGATTCATATGAATTCCTGTAATTATAAAGGTATCATGTTCATGCGTTAATTTTTCTTTAATCTTGAAATTATAACGATTCAGCGATCAATATAATATAAGACTTCCTTGTAGTAAATGATTTTATCCATACTTTCAATAGATTTTTTTTCCCAATGGTGTTAATCATGGTCTCTGTGTGATCTTTACGCTAGAGTGAGAATATCATGTCTTGATCCTTTTCTCCGTCAATGATTTGGATTTCTGTGTAATTTATAATATTGTATTTTACGTATATAGTACTATAAAACTTTTACTATTTTATTGTTTGTGTTAGTATCGGGGATGGTCTAGTTAAAGCTCGTTTCAATAGCTAGTTACAGCACATCAGCATGACGAAGCGAACAAACAACCATGGAGTGGGTAAAAAAATTACGATCATTTACATAATGTATTCAATAAATCGAAATTTAAAGTAGAGTTCTAGTCTTTTAAATCACGAAACATATTTATAGTTAAAGTAAGTGCTAAAATTGTTGATTATTTTTCTTGATTATTTCTCCTTCTACATGGATAAGCATATGATGATCAATAAATTCATCATCTATCTTATTCCGAATTTGGTTTTGATAATATTTGTGGAAGAAAAAAGCACATTCGGCAATGACGATTGAAAAAACGACTTCAATATAAGCTTACTTTAATCAAACGTGTCATGTACAATAATTTAAAAAAAGAAAATTCATCAAGCACTTAATAAGATAAAATAAAATAAAAATACTGAACTTAAAAAAGACCAACTCAAAAAATATGTGTTCTGCCTCTAAACAAGAAAAGTAAACTAAAATATTTATATATATAATAAAAATTTTAAGTGTATGAATTTTGAGGATTTAAGTGTATTCACGGAAGAAAATGTGAAGAAACAGGGTCAAAAGAAAATTTTAAAATGCAATTCTATTATCAAATGAAGTGTGTATTATGATTTATGTATATCATACATTTACTAATTTTTTGGCCAAGTATAATAGTTTAGTAGATTTTGAGTTTAGTTTAAAAATTATAGTGGAAGTCCAATAAATTACAATTTTATTTAGCTGGGGCTAAAGAAATAAAATTAACAATTAAAAATAAATAAAATATATAAAATTATAGCATATATATTAAGACAATCCTAGGAGTTATGATCACTTCTTGTCCCAATAAAACCTCATCCCCTGCCATCATAAATTCAAAAATCTTCAAAATTTATTAAATTCAAGATTTTACATACATGAGTTTATGATTTTCATATAATATATGTTGTAAATGAAATAATTTCGTGTAATATGAAAAGTACTCTAATCTGGAAATTTTACAATTTCATATTTATTAAAAAAATATGTATTGTACATAAATGGTACATAAAACTTATAAGAAAAAAAATATTTAGAGTACACAATAGATAAGTTCTCTACTTGTGCAACTTAAAATTTAATAAATTAATTATTATTAAAATAATTCAACTGTACGGATGTTAATTTCATATTAAAATAAGTCAATGTACAAATTTTTATCTAATATATTAATTGGGAACTATAAATTTATGATAATAAGATTATAATAGATCTATGTCGTTGAATATATATAGATAAATAATATTATTATAATTTATAAAAGTGATACTACACTACTTCAAAGAAAATTTATAATATTCTCTTTTTATTTTGATATAAATATTACATCTGTTAGATTATCAAAAAAAACTAATGAAATGCATGATTTATGATGCACTAATAAACAAATTTTTAGAAACTCCATCCCCAAACTTATATTATTTTAAACTTATATTATTTTAAACTTATGCAATAGTTGAGCGATTGTCAATCTAACGAAAATGCAAGTTATCGTTCCCGTAAAAACTGCGTTTGTAGATTGTTTTTCTATGCAATGTGTTTAACTTTCTTGACAGCTAATACTAATAAACAAAATTATCATAACTGTTGAGTTCTCACCAACAGAGGATTAATCAGTTTATAAATTTTTTATTTTCGTAACTAAAGGTACTTTAATATAACATTGGGTGTGCACTATAAATCTAGGGTGGGCACATATCTCCCTACAAAATTAAATGAAACAACGTTTTATGCCTTTGCCTCAATCTAAGCAGTAACACTTCTCTATTGCAAGGAAATTTTACGTTTAGTAACTAAACCTATTAGAAAGGTCTTAGAATTTAGTCGCAAATGCCAAAATCAAATCAATAAAACAAAAATTAATGGCACAGAGCTTGTTAAGTTGTGAAACAAGATTACATTCATGCTAGACTATTAATGGGGTTACAAAAATCATTGTCCTGAACAATGTCAATTGCCTGTTGGTGTTGAAAAAAGCACAAATCAGTGCTCTGTTTTTGAACTGAATATAATGATTCAACCTGCATCTCGGTTACAATTACTCAAGCCACTAGCTCTAATCGACATGGTCGAGAAAAACTCTGCTCGATGGTAGGAATATTTCCTCATCAAATTGGCAACAGGACTGTTGTAAATCACTCACTTTTGGTGTTTGTTTTGTAATTTATGTTTCTCTCAGCATCAGATTTTAATCTAGATCCGATGGAGATGATGCTTAGGACGAGACCGTCAATTTCTTCCTCCTTTTTCTCATACACGATGAAAGCAACAAACATAAAGGGAAGTACTGCATAAGAAAAAGGTAATCAAACTAAGTTAAGCATGATAAGATATGTTGGGAGAATCTTTTAACATAATTATTACAAGGTCATAGTCTCTGTCCAAAATGAGCAATATGTTAGNAAATAGAGAGAAAACCGCCTGTCACACAATGAGAATAGAACCTTCATACAAGATAATAAGACTATCGAAAACCCATGGCACCATTCCAATCATCATAGACACAATGTATTTAACAAGGTACGATACATGTTCAAAAATCCAAAATAAACCATTCCAAGACCACACCAACAAAGGGCAAAAGTTATCGGTTCCTTGCAGTTTTCTAAAAGTAGGAAATTAGTCGATGTACCAATTAGTGATTAATCGGATAATCAGGGTTTGATCCGAAAGATTAATTGGAGTACTAATAGGATAATTTTTTTAATATATTTTGATATTTATTATTTTATTAATAATATAAGTAAGATATTGTTCCTGTCCAGAGATTCGAGAAGTTTTCACCAAATTTGCATCCTTCAACTCCTCCAAGGGTCTTTGTTTACAAATTAACTTTATGTTAATCACAGTTGGGAAAGTAGTTGAGTTGACCCAGTGGTTACAACTCATGACCTAAAGGTAATGTTTCAATTCCTTATCCGGTATGTCGGGGTCATTTTCTGGAAACTTAAAACCCATAGTTGTCAATGCTAAAAATATGGTCAAGAAATAAGATCTCAAACTCCCCGCAACTTCCAACTCCATCAACTCTCTTCACAAGAACATGCAAAAATTATTCTATTTGGGGTAACCAAGGTCTTTGATGATGTCATCTAAGAAGCATATGAGGAATAGAAATATTTACTTTATATATCTGTTTAAATAGTTTAATAGGTGCTGTTGTTGTGCCTATTGACCTTATAATGTGATGCAAGGAAATGAGGCCTGCAGGACTCCAAAAGTAGCTATTTGGGGTTTCCCGGTACACTTTTTGGAACCACTTCAGAATTTTGTAGAATATAGATATTAAGCAACAATACCATCAATTAGAATCCACAAAAATTGAAGCCTTATATTAGCAAAATTCAATCATAAAAAACTGGATAACAGAACAAGAAATGGAAGTTAGCACGAATACCTTTAAGTACATCAACCAGTCATTCCCGCAGCAAATTGATTTTAAACCATTTACTGCATAATTCCAGGATGAAGCCATTAATAAAGCAACTTTACGTGACATCTCTTTTGACAAATGAAATTTCGAATCCGGAACCTTCTCAATTGTATATCCCAATCTGCACCACAAGAACCATATTTTAACATTGTGGTTATAATTCTTCTAACCTGTCATTAAACAGATATTTCAATGTGCAGGGGGTGGGTGGTTGGGTGAGAGAGAAACTGAGAAAGAGGGGAGATTGGGTACATACATTTTTCTTGGTGATATCCCGTGGAGGAATAATAAGATGAACGCCGCCGCAAGAAGTTTGGAAACTGCAGTAATGATGGTATACCCAGATGCTACAAAGTAGGAGTAGATGGCATATAGAACTAATATAGTTGCGAGTGTTTGCCTTTTATCCCTCCAGAGAAGAATATCAGAAACTGCAATTGCAATGTCATAAATAGATGTTATTTATGTGCACGCCTAATAATATATGTGTGTGTGTGTGTGTTTCTTAAAAACTACTGCTTACACATTGATCCTCTTTAAACCCTTATATAACAAGTGATTTTATAACATGCGCACAAATGAAGGTCTGTGACTATGCAGCTGACTATTCCTATCTAGAATCTACGACCAATATATTAATAACAATCAGGAAGTGCATCAATAATATTTTCCTCCAAATCTAATTTCACTGGCAATAAAGTAAAATTATTACTTCATATGATTTAATTAGTCTTATTACCAGTATATCTACCTAAGAAAACTGATAGTACTTCAGTTGACCAATTTGACAATAATATCCCACCATCAGGTAACATAAACAAGTCATGGAATTGTAATTTGTAACTAATAGATGATGCTGTATAGCTAACAGTGGCACCAAATTATATAAAGGAAATGATTATCTATACCCTTTCCGCTTCCAAGAAATATCGAAGCTTTAGATGGACCATCCTTACGACGAAATAGTTCTTCCCGTAAGTGAGAGTATGAGTCGATAGTCCTAGTGATACCCTCCTGCAGAAACTAACCTCATGTTACCAAACTAAAAAAGATACTTTAAAGCAAGAAAAAAAAAGCATGCACTAAATGTGCTAAAAAATGTCTATTACAGTTGTTACAGCGCCACAGTGGTAAAGAGCGCCAGTACGCCATGGAAACACAGCTTTCTATGATGATGAGGCGTTCACCGTATATATTTTACATGCATATATGCACACTTATGTTCTTTGCCAATATAGTATATAGCTTACTTTGAAGCAATATATATTACTATCCACGCATATTTGTGGCTAATATTGAAACTCTGAGTATCATACAGTACAAAATATATCATTTTCAATGGTTAAATTATTAAAATATAATCGTTATATATTTATATGTTAAAATTGTAAATAATATACATACATATATATAATTCTCCAAAATTAATAGATCCAGGGAAGTATAAAACAAATCTAAGAGCATATGTCTAAACATGGTGACCACTGACCAGGATGCCATGATAAATTGACAATAATATTGTCTTTTGACTCATTCTTTGCAAGAATTGGGATCTAATACTTTATTGTTATTATTATTTTGACGGAAGGGATCTAATACTTTATAGATAAAGCATTAAGAATAAAAAAAGGGACTTGCATATAGGATATTGACAAGGCAAAATTTAGCATCACAAAGAATAACTTAAATAATCAAAGTCCGTACAGGAGGAATTGCCACTTGGGGAACTCATCTCCCTGAAGCAACTGAATGCAGAAACTCAATACTAAGCACTCTCATGCAAGCAAGACAATTAGTCATCTTGAAAACTTTAAATTTTAAGATAAACCAATCTCATAACTGAAAAACTAAATAAACAAGTCTTTGTGAAGATTAAAAATTAGTGTCGGATGATCTATCTATGTTATGGGGAATGGGGAGACCTGAAGTGGCACAACTGGAGAGTAGCCAAGCAGATCATTTGCTTTTGAGCAATCAAACGTCCTGTTGCAACTGAGTAGTCTGACTCTTGAGGGTGTCAACTGAGGAACCTTCATCCCATAGGGTGCTAACACAGTATATATTGCCTCCACTATATGTGCAACTGGCATCATGACAGACACGGGAACTTTGATTCTTGGCCTGCAGACTACAGAAAATCAGGATAGAGATAAAAAGATGCATTGCCCAGTGCCCACTATATGTGCAATTGGCATCACAATATGAACTTTAATTCTTGACCTGAAGACTACACAAGATCCGAAGAGAGACAAAGATATGGGAACACATAGGATGCCTCTTATACCGGCAACGAAGAAAATATTAGTGGGACGCAATATGTTTATTTTTTGTAATGCAAACAGTACCGACTCGCAGATATGATTCATATATGAGTTATGTTCTACTTAAAAAGAAGCAAACATCAAATACACTATAACAGTAGACAAGAGACTCATTCCTGAGTTCTTAAGCTAATCAAATTCATTAATCACATATGTAAAATTATAATTTTGTAAAGAGATATAGATAATTACAACAGTTGCATACTTTTATCAAACACAAAATATGTACATTTACCATTTATTCTATTATACATAATGTTTATATAGAAATCACATTCTATAACAGAATACTGGCAGTATAAACCATCAAAAATCTCATCAGGTATGAAACGCTTGTTTAATAGAAAATATATATGAAAATTTAGGCTCTGGCTAGGTTTCCTAGATAGTAATCTAGCTCGCAGATATCCAGACAGATACCAACAACCTTACTGCATTTTCTGTTCCCCCTATCCGTTGGATTTACAATGTTAGACACTAGGCAACAATAATTTCAGTACTATTGAAAGGGGAGATAGGAGTGAAGGGAAGTAACTCACTGCACTTTCATGTGTACTAGAAATGCTAAATGTAATCTCTATGTAATGGTTGATGATAACTCAACAATAGAACAGGACATGTAATAATATGCAGGTGCACAGAAATCTTGGATCACAGAGTTCA
>QRFB01009661.1:5235-30722 GCA_008931105.1 Oenanthe javanica
AATTGGTGGTTTATTACTCTTGAAGCAATGGAGAGGCGCAACATAAGTCTTACAGGTGCAATACAAAGTTTAAGTATGTGTGTGGCGCCTATACAGTGTGTATAGAGTGCAGGCGCCACATACATCTCAAGGCACAGTTTCTCTAAGGCACGAGTGGCGTCTGTACAGGGAAGACACTGTACAGACGCAACACACCTCTCAGGCGCAACTCGGCTGCTCCAAAGTTTCTAAGTCCTATACAGTGTGTGAGTGGCGCCTACACAGGGCAACAACAGTGTAGGCGCAACACACATACTAGGGCATCAAAGGCAGTTGATATTTTCTAAGGCGTGAGTGGCGCCTATACAGGGAAACCACTGTATAGGCGCAACTCACATGAACAAGGCGCAACTCAGGACAATAGGCGCAACAAGCTTCAAGTGGCGCCCATACACCACTACCACTCTATAGGCGCCACTCAGGACTTAAGCATTGTGGGAAAATTTCCAATCAAGTCTACAAATAAATATGGGTTCAAATCAATTGATTTAATTGGTTATCATCTTCAAGCATTCAACACACACAGCCGGGAAGCTCCATTAAAGCTAGACATTTATTTTACCCAACTGTATTGTGTTGTAATATTGTTTTGAAACCACTGCAGCTAATCATTTGATTATATTTGTAGCACCACAGGGATTTAATAATAACTTGTTATTTCCCAGCTTTGTGTTTTATTAACTGTCAAGTTCATTTCTTTAAAAACACAAACACTTCCGCAAACAAATTGAAATTTCTACCACATCATATTCAACCCCCCCTTCTATGATGATATTGGACCTAACATAGTCCTACGTCGGGTCATGCCAAATATAAAGATTCAGGCTTACGGGGTCTTTAGTGCTAACTGGGAAGGCCCTTACAAAGTCAAGACTGTCCTTTGGGAAGGAACCTACCAGCTCACAGACCAAAAGGACAAACTCATCCCGCGAGTAGGGAACGCGAAACATCTCAAGAAATACTATCCATAGATGCCCATGTTATTGGCAGTTTTTTCTATTTTATAGACTTCGTATGAATAAATCATCCTAAGTCTGAGGAGGTAGTAATGTTATATAAATACCTCTTCTAGCTGATGTAATAACTCTTTTAGCTCTATATTTTACAATCATTTATGGAATATGCACGGTTTTCTTTCAAATTGTTGTTTATTATATGCCAACATTATCAAGTTTGCAGCTAGAGCTAGCTCCACCAATGTCCGACCAAAATACGCTAGCTAAGCGAGGCCTATTGGCCAGCCAAGCAATACGACGTGGGGCCAGCATCATTGCGCGAGGCAGAAGCCAGCCAAGGGACGTGAGGCCAAAACCACGAGCCCCATAGGAGCGAGGCCTAGACCACTGCAGGTGTAGGATTGAAAGGTATGCAAGCATACATGATCAGGAGGCACCATGGCAGAATAATGAATTGCTAAAAATGGGTAAATCCTAAGGCCAGCCCCATGCGAGGCGAACAACCAGCAAGTAGGGGTGAGACGAACCAAAAGGGTTATTGCGAGGCCTTAGAGCCAGCATGGGGATGCGAAGCATCGAGGACGAGATCACACAATGACCCGGAAGTAGTTATGATGAAAAGATAATAATAAGGAATAAAAATTAGGGCAAAATAAAAGACAGAGTGACACGAGGTCATCACAGTGAGATTGATAAATGATCCGAGATCCATTGAAAGAGTAAGGGGTTAACGACAAGAATCATAAAATGTGATACATGCAATCAACGATGCGGACAGAGATGCATATGATAGAACCGAGAAGGTTATAAAAGCATGCATAGATAACATGATGCGAGAAGAAACAAGATGGAAAATTAAAGCATCGCGACAAATTCGAATGTGAACAAACGCGGGCAAGAGGGTGCCCGTATCCCATCAAATTTAGCTCGCATGTGAGCATAAAATACTGGTCAAATATTCAATTACAAATAAAAAGAAGAAATCAGGAGGCTACGTCCTGGTTCTACTACTCTACTACCTTCTTCGCCTCGAGCTTCGCAGCTCGCTGTATGGCCTCTTCTACCATCTCGGTGTGAAGTCCCTCAGCATAGACCCTAGTCACTTCACCTAGGAGGCCCCAATCAAAGTCTGGAAGTTTTTGCATGAACGTCTTCATGAACTTAACTTGGCATAGGGCAGATGCCTCTTTAACAGTGGCTTCCTTCTCCTTGAAGACTTCAAAATTGGAGGTCTCTTAAATAGTGATCTGAAATTGGAGCTCCTGGACTTTGTCATTATATGCCTTCTTGTCAGCGAGATGGTCCCTCTCTAGATCCTTGACCTTGTGTTTTTCCTCGCTGATGTCCCTTCGCACAAGCTCCGTCTCGTCCTTTGACTTCTTCTTGTGGTCCTCGACCATCTTCTTCTTCTTGCTCTCCATCGACTCAACTCTGAATTTGAGAATTGAATTCTCAGAAGAGACACTCTTATTAGAGGAGGCCCGATTCCGCATCTCCTTATGACGGCTCGCTTGAAGATAGAAAAGTTCAGTAGCGGCCTTAGTGAGAGCAGCATTATTTTCCTCAAGAGAGGACTGAGCCCAAAGATTTAGATAGCTCTCAGACACTAGGGCATGGACCAGCCTCGCGAAGGCATTTGGGGGGCATGGGGAGGAACTATGGAAACATCAGCCTCTTTGCTCTGCCCCATTCAAGCCTTCTTAAGATCGGCCTTAGCCACCTCGGCCTCTGTTAGCTTCCTCTTCTGGTCATGACGAGGTGGTTTTTTACCCGAAGCCTTCAGATCCTTTGGTTGAGCAGCAGGGAGAGTTGATTTTATAAAAGAAGCGATGATAGCTGCTTCGTTATCCTCTTCTGTGAAAGGAGGAAGGACCATATTGGATTTAGACATGCTTGCGAACATGTAAAACATAAGTTAAAATTGAATATTAAGTAGTGATGCAAACAGAAAGGCAAAACGATGTGAATGTAAATGCAATGCATACAAAAGAAAAGTAGAAAAGTACAAGTAAGTTGATATCGCATCGTAAAAAGATGCATCCACACTCTCTTCGAGATCGATCACTGTGTTCTTCATCTTTTTCTTGGGAGGAAGAATAGCCTTGCCCTTGCGAAGCGTAGTCCTGGCCCCTTCCTTCAGGAACCCGCATTCTATCAGGTTCGCTATCGTGCTTATCCCCCTTACATTCCTGCTCACGACAAGAAGCTTCAAGAGGTTTTCAGCTCGAGTCTTGGCCTCACTGGAAAGGGGAATGCGAGGCGGAGTAACTGTATGAGGAAAGAAGTTTAGTTTGGAATAAAAACATAAAGAAGAGGATGAATGGATCGGTTCGGAAAAAGTTGTTCCTTAATTAGGTTATAATTGATATGCGTTTGTACCCGGGCCACATCGAACACATAGAAGAACGACTCCTTCCAGTGTCCGGCATTTCTTGGGGCCCCATGGAGCAGGTTTTTCCCATTGAACTCTGGCCAGACCGATAAATATAGGTATCTGAAATCCTTCTTCCCCGAAGTTTTTAGATTCAAAAAATATCTAAGAGTCTTAGCGTCCAGATCTGAAAACCCTTGATTTTTATAGAGAATGAATAAAGCAATGGCCGACCTCCACCCGTTCGAGTTGATTTGGATCGGGGCCACATGAAAGTATCTACACACATCCTAAATGACGGGATACAGGGGCGATGCGATCCCGACCTTCAAAAAGCTCGTGTTGACTATCATTCTTGTGATCCTACCCCCATTCTCAATGTGATCTAACCAATAACACCATTGGTGGGCTCGCGGAAGTACAATGCGACCCTCTAGCCTATACTGCTCCACCGCCTCTGCCAAGGCCTGCGAATTCAAGTTAACGGACACATGATGGGCTGCAAAAATATGAGGAGAAACTGGCTTTGTGGAAGATGAGCTCGCATCGTCTCCTAGTGGCCTCTCCTTCAAATAAATAGGGCTCTCTAATTCAGGCTGCTCTGGGGGAGCATAGGCCTCTCCATCCGAATCGTCCGAAACTTATTCATAATTCTCCATGTCTATGGCCCTAGTCACCGCATCATCATCATCATTGTCATTATCCGATGACTCAATCCATGATGAGGTCACTTTGTCCTCCAACTCTAGATCGGTTTCTTCACGAAACTGCTTGCCCTTCGTGTCGTTGGTTTCATAGTATGCGCTCCCAAGTGAGCTCCAGCTCGATTCGCTCTGGATTGCGATGGGTTGTTGAGGGTGGAGTGGCTTTTCAGCAGCTCCAGTCTTAGTGGCTCGCTCCACCATCATTCTTGAAATCTTGGCCTAAACCTCCTCTTTGGTGATTTGCCGACGTTCCTTAGTCAAGAAGGACCAATCTACAGAGCTCCCGACCAGGGGTACATGTCGCTTCTTCTTTCAAACATCGAGGTCGGAGTCCTCTGTGAAATTTTCATCCGACTGGGTCGAGTCAAGGAATAGGTTAAAAGACTCAGAGCTCATTTTTTCAACCCGAGCAATGTTCTCAGCGGCCTCCTCGCTGATCTCGGTGCCTGGGGAGATGGGGTGACGATGCATCCCTGACATAGTGTTCAATTCCCTATCTGTGTTATCTCTTCCCTTTTCATAATACTTGCTGTTTGTGCGTTCGCTAAAATTTTTTGTTTTTTTGTGAACACGATATCCTCTGAGTTAATTTAATCATTCTCTAGTTTTTGCTTGCACTGTTTTATACAACAGTTCTACTGCCAGTTCTCATTTCCATGCATTGTTAGGCACTTTTCACGGTATTAGATTGCATACATTTACCAAATTCTCACACCCCCAAGGTCAAGATGCATGCAAATAGTGCTGCAACGATGAGGAGTAAGTGCTGCAACGATGAGAAGTACAAACCTATAACATCCCCCCCCCCAATACAGATATTATTGTCCAATTGTGCCTGGATATGTAGAAAACCGAGTACCTTTGACAGATGGAACGCTGAGATGAGCTTTTGGTTAAGGATCTGTTGGCTGCAAGCAATTTCCTGTGCATTGTTGTACTGAAAATGAATTAGTAAATAAAAAAAGCTACAATTACCAGCTAGAGAGCATAATAACCATTTCAAGATTACTCATACCTGCATTTCTTTGCCGAAACTCTTACCGACATCATTTTTAACCTTTGCATACACAATTCAATCTTCTCAGGTAAAGCCATGAGTAAAGAGATCATATCATGTGAACTTTCTTCATATGCATATTGGCCAAGCTGATCGCAAATAGTGTTCACAGCCCTGTCAAGGTTAACTTTGACATCTTCTTGCCCCTAGTTCTGAAAATTATACATTAGCCATATTAGAGGCACCAAATCCAGGAGGTTTCATGTAATATCCCGTATATTTATATAAATATATTATATTTTTTTTGGGCCCCCGTATTAATTTTTATACCAGTCCAGCAATTATATAATATAACCCAATAATAATATTAGCCCATTAGTAACATAAACCCTAATTCAAATATACGTTTCTTATTCTCCATATCAGGGAGATCAGTTTCACCATTGAATCTTGGGGAAGAAAAAGATAAACGTGTGCAACGCTTACGAGTAGTCTGATAGAGATGAGATTATACCTTGCCTATTGCCTTTGTGTAAGTTCTTAATTGTGATAAGGTACGGATTTCGCCTTCTTCTTCATCACTTCTGAAATCTCTCAAATTAAGATTTGGGTTCTGTTGCAATACATGGGGTATACATGTTAGTTGTATAATTTTCAGATTTGGGGTTGTATTTTGTATTGGTCATAACTCCTTCGTTACAAGTCCGAATTGTGTAAAGTCAGTTAATATAAGAAGTTAATAGAACCCTCTATATTTGTATAGTGAAATCAGACTATGTTTGGGATTGCCAACATAGGGTAAAAACCACTTTTGTGAAATCTGGACAGATTTGCTGTTATGACTTGTTTGGGTCATAATTTGTTCGTTATAACTCCAAATTAATCGATTTTAGTCAATACGGAAACATCATGGAAACATCTATATTTTTGTAGCTATACTCAGACCTTGTTTTGGTTGTTTTCATGGGGTAAAAACTGTTTTAAAGAATCCTGGACAGATTTATTGTTACGTTTTGTTTTGCTCATAACGTGTTCGTTATAAGTCCGTTTTGCATGAATTTGGTCAATTTAGAAAGCTCTTAAAGTCCTCTGTATTTTCTTGGTTATCATGTCCAGCTAAATCAGTTGACATCTTAAGTTCAAAGCTGTTTTATAAATCTGCCCTGTTTTATGTTTACACATTGTTTTGCTCATAACTTACTCGTTTTGCATTCGTTTTCCATCAAATTATACAATTTCGAAAGCTCTTAAAACCCTCTTAATGAATCAGGTGGAATCATGTTAAAGCCATCCTTTATAGTGGTGTAATTTGTCTTTTAAATTTTCTGGACAGCAGGGGTGTTAGTTTGGAAACTCTAAAGTATTTTGGCCATAACTTATTCGTTATAATTCTGTTTTTCGAGAGCTTCGTCAATTTAGAAAGCTTATTAAATTATCTATAATATTTAGTTGATATCAAGCTCAAATTTTGTTAATGTACCAGTGGTATTTGAGTTCTAAGTTCTGCCCCTAAATATTCAATTGTGATTGAGATTTGTTTTAGTGTTCGTCATGGACAACANGTTAGTAGATGAAGTTGTTTGTGCCATACACTCATTCTACTTTTGTTATACAATTGGATTCTGCAGGTCCATTGTATGTGCCTACGTGGCTTTGTTGTCAATATGACATGAGGTTATAATAACCTTCTGATGTGTGAATAAGTTTGATGATTCGGTATATTTGCTCAGTTAGTCATTTGATTATTCAGTTGATTTGATTCGGTTAAGTATTCACTTATTTTGATACATCTTTATTTGAGCTCTCCTATCTTCATCTTACATTTGCATTTCGTTCTTTAATATTGGTGTTGAATTGTGATTATTCAGAGCATATAAATATATTCGATTCGTTTGTATTCATCCGTACTGGGCATTTGGCTCACGCCGTTTTCTTTCTCCACGGCAGGTTATCAGGGGAATCATGGGAATGTGTGATGAGAGAAGCCTTGTCCTCACTAGATGATGCTATGGACTCAGATTATTTTAGTATTTTATTTTCAAAGTAGTGCAATGGAGTTCCATTGTAACTTGTGTCATTGTAAATTTACTAGAAGTTGTTTAAATTAATGATTTATTGGGTTTTGAATATATTTTGAATTGTGGAATTTTCAGAATAAATTCAGATGTCATGATATACTTGGCGATTTATATTATTTTTGATATTTATGAAATAGGGGTGTTTTAGTTGGTCAGCTGAAATCAAGCTCAAATTTAGGGGTGTTACATTTCATTACATATATAGGAATGAAGCGTTAATACCAATAATTGCAACGTATTGTCACAAACATTTAACTTCTGCTGATTGCTTTCCACTGCAAGCGAATCAAGAATACTTGCTATCTGTGTGTTCCCTTTTCATAATACTTGCTATCTGTGTGTTCGCTAAAATTTTCAGTTTTTTTGTGAACACGATAAAAATAATTTTCATATAATTTTACATGAAGATTTTATTTATTGTCTTTTGGGATAGAATGGATATGTTATTTAGATGTCTTCTTCTTGGAACAAAGGATGAGTATCTGTATATATGCTTTAGTCTATTAAATATGTGTATAGCTCTGATAATTAATTTAAAGCTCTGGAAATAATATAAAGGGGCATGTATGTCTTTTTAAACAAATTTGCTCTGGAAATAACATTTCCCTATTTAAAATAAAGGATTGGGATTTAATTCTAAACTAGCTCTAAAACCTCGCACGGGCATATTCTAAAATCTAAATACAATATCATTGTTTTAAGACATTTAAAATACAATCTACACATGAAAAGTGTCTAATGCTCAAAACATTTCTTTGCAAAGATTCAAAAGAGGTATCTATATATGTATGTTAGTAGGGCAGGGGAGTCAATCAGCTATTTTCCATGAAAGAAAATTTGCTTATAATGATAGTGTTACTGTGTTTTCTTTTTCTCCCCTTGCTATCCTCAGAATCCTTTCCGTCTCTTCTTGTGCTTCTTGCATCGAAAAATTGCCAGTGCCTTGTCATAAAATAGACTTGTTAAAATTTCAGATTATTAATTTCAAATGTAGTAACAGAAGACAAGTTTTTACAAGTGCAGACTGTTCCGTACACAAAAACTTAACAATAAGTTAATCACCTGTTTCGTTATATCCGAGGAAGTAGCAAAAGTCTCTGCTGATCTCCTCGTCTGACTCAATGTTAATCCTGGAAACTCTTTCGTGCATTAGTAACCGTATTTCAAACATTATAACAACAGATAACTAATGTTTATACAACTGGAAATTATTTTAATTATGCTTGCAGATATCTTAATTAGAGACATTCTTGAACCAATATGTTGGCAGGTATCTTACAATACAAAGAGCTGGGAGCATTACCGGTTCCTGGGGAGAGTTTCTTCTTAACTTGTGTTCCATTACAGAATTTCTGGTATAAGTAGTTTGTTTAGATTTAACAGAGTTCCAGGTCCCCATTTCTATCTTTACTGTCGCAGTCTCTTTTTAAATCTTTATCGGTGATGCTTGCAGTCTAGATACATAACTATTGAGTACGTTGTTAGAATCTAGCAGTCTAGAGAGTGAATTACAGATAATAAGTGAAACTAAAAGTTGAACTCCGGAAAATAATTCGAGTAATGTAAGGTCCAGGGTGTAAAATATGTTGGCTGAGGACTATCATAATGTAACCGAAGCATTCACATAATCGTATACGATATCTACACATTACTCAATTTGTTCTCGTATCTTTCCTCTGAGTTAATTTAATCATTCTCTAGTTTTTGCATGCACTGTTTCATACAACAGTTCTAGTGCCAGTTCTCATTTCCATGCATTGTTAGGCACTTTTCACAGTATTAGATTGCATACATTTACCAAATTCTCACACCCCCAAGGTCAAGATACATGCAAATAGTGCTGCAACGATGAGAAGTACAAACCTATAACATCACCCCCCCAATAGTAGATATATGTAGAAAACCGAGTACCTTTGACAGATGGAACGCTGAGATGAGCTTTTGGTTGAGGATCTGTTGGCTGCAAGCAATTTCCTGTGCATTGTTGTACTGAAAATGAATTAGTAAATAAAAAAACCTACAATTACCAGCTAGAGAGCAAAATAACCATTTCAAGATTACTCATACCTGCATTTCTTTGCCGAAACTCTTACCGACATCATTTTTAACTTTTGCATACATAATTCAATCTTCTCAGGTAAAGCCATGAGTAAAGAGATCATATCATGTGAACTTTCTTCATATGCATATTGGCCGAGCTGATCGCAAATAGTGTTCACAGCCCTGTCAAGGTTAACTTTGACATCTTCTTTGCCCCTAGTTCTGAAAATTATACATTAGCCATATTAGAGGCACCAAATCCAGGAGGTTTCATTACATATATAGGAATGAAGCGTTAATACCAATAATTGCAACGTATTGTCACAAACATTTAACTTCTGCTGAATGCTTTCCACTGCAAGCGAATCAAGAATGTGTAATGACAAAAAATTGGTACATTAAAGCCGGCCCTGAGAAGAAATTAGTGAACAGAGTAGTTTCGAGCAAAAAACACACATGCTGGTGTGGACAGGAAGTAAATATTACAGTTCTGGGCTGCAAAGAAGCTAGATAGAAACTGAAGCATGCAGGAAGTAAATATTACAGTTCTGGGCTGCAAAGAAGCTAGATAGAAACTGAAGCATGCAGACTTACTCCTCTGTTCTAGAATAATTACATAGAAGAAGAAATTAGTGAACAGAGTAGTTTCGAGGAAAAAACACACATGTAGATGTGGACAGGAAGTAAATGCTTTAGGTGAAGGGAAACCGTTAGGTATGTAATGTGAATTGAAGAATAGATTAATGAAACTTACTTTAACGCGGGTAGCGCTACTGCACTGCATTGCTTACGCTTACCCAAATTTCGTTGTTCGGCAACAACTCTAGTTATGAAAGTTCTTCGTATGCCACTCTCTTTGAAGATTGTTCTAGTTGCATGTCAAAGGGAAAAGACAGCGACTTTAAGACCCCCAAAAATGTTAAAGACCGCACTTTTTTCTTTCGTCAATCAGAATATTGAACAAATCAACCAGAGTTAGACACCACGCTTTTTTGTTTCATCAATTAAAAAATTGGTGACATTTCTAACAATTCATCTTGTCATGCAGAGTATAAATCGATTACACACAAAACGATCAACAACGTGATACTCTACTAAAGCAAGAGATATACATAAAAATCAAACCTAAATTTATTTAAACGATCATATCAAAAAAAACAAGGTAACTTCACAATCAGGCCATGTTATACTTGCCTCTCAAACACATAGAAGACCTAGAAAATGAAATCAAACACTTTAGACCATAAAATGCTCCCTGCGTATTGCAGTTCGCATGTTCGTCTCCGTTGTTGATGATACCACCTGTGTGCTCCATATCTCATGCCTCCTCTAGAATCCCTGTGAAACCTGTAAAAATCACCTTGTTCTGGAAACATACGATCAACTTTTCATTTTATGAATAACAAAACGTATACAAATAAAAAATTCACCAACAAGAGAAAACTACCATAGGCTAATGTATTAAACTCTATTGCAGCCTAAAAAATATTAAATGAGAATAAGGTCATAAAAACATATACCTTAGCAGACGATGAATCCATCGGCATATAGCTGAGCTCGATGGATGAGTTTCTCAAGAGGGCAATCGGGCCAAAGAGAGGGAAAATAGCTCTCAAATAACAATGTGAAAACTTTATCTGGATTTGGTTTGATTTGATTATTTGAAACGTAAGTTGAAAGAGTGGGGGATTTGAGGGGGTAGGGCATTATTGTAGTTTTCATTTTATTTAATTTGCTTAGGAAACAGGTACGGAGGTAGGTCTGAATATAATGTAGAGTCTGAGAGTTGAAAGAGCGGGGTATATAGTACCAGTCAATTGAGATGCTACTGCTAACTGACTTGGTGATTTTAGTTCAGCATTGAATCAATGGCCTTGGTCTATTGGAAGACCATGTAATGTACATCTCAATCCTGCAGCTAAATCACCAGTGATCACCGCGCACCATGGTGCACCGCAGTAGACAAGGAAAAACAACTGATCATGGTATGCTGCTACTGTTGTATCTGCGTAGGGGTGGCGAATGTTTAGTAGTACTCTTTTTTGCATTTGTTTAGGTAGTCTATATTTAAGTAAAAATCGAGTTCGTTGGCGTAACAAAAAGTCAATTGACATGACATATTATGAAAATGTACATTTAGTATCACGGATCTTAAAGGAAGTTGGGTGAAAGCATGACACTGGTAAGTACAAACAACTGTGTAGCACTAATAAAACCATGATAATGGAAGTATGGAGTCATGAATTCATATTATTTTTAAGAGACCAGAACAGAAATGTGATTAAAAAGAATGAAAACATAAACAATCCTTTGACAACAAATTAGCTCTGTCCACATAGGCCTAAAGTAAACTGCTATACTTTTTCCTCAAAAGAGCGGGAATTTAGACTTACTTCGCTAGGCAAGCAGGCACCTTCGGATCAACCTGACAACCTTGTGGCAGTAATTTATTGATTGCTGCGAACTCCCGGAAAATCTTAACAGAACTTCCAATGTTTATCACAGTTTACGCATGTTACATGTGTAGTCATAGGTTCATCAGCACTCCGAGTCTGCATCTGGTAATGAGTTCACGTAAGAGAGAATGTTATTTAAATTTCATTCAGTTTGTAGAATTTTTTCACCTTAAAAAAAACTGAAAGTTGATCATCTAACAGGCCGGTCAGGGAGTCTACATAAAAATATTTAGTCATTTAACCGACATCTGAATAGATGAGATAGATTTACCTTGTAGGGGTGTATAGCCTCTTTCCACGAGTTGGCGGTACTGCATATATGCTATGACGCCGCAAGCGCTTGCAGTCCAAAACAGCACTTCAGGAATACTGAACTGTTCAGCGGCTTTCAAAGCACAACTCATGACCCCATCAGAAACAATACAGGTCACCGGAGGCACCCCGAAGACTGAAGAGTCATTTAGTTTTATACATGCATACAAATAGTACAGCCCAATTAAAGATGCGGTTGGGTGGCTTGGTTGCGGCTGACAATAAAACCTAATCAAATGGTAACAAAGACAGGCCTGAGCTGATATAAGCTATGGATTTCTAAATTTAAAAGTTTGTATTTTCAGAAGAATATTTCAAAAATTGGGTTTGTTTCCTTCTGGGAGTTCAAGCATGTGCATGGTTTGAGGTTGTCGAATTCCTGCAAGTGCATCTCTCTCACTGGTATGCTCTAGTTGCTCTAATAAGCTGGCACAGGATCTCCAGCAGATTACCTCTGTTTTATTGCTGACAAGAAATTATAATAAAGGGTCTAATGCATGCAATCAGTANTCTAGTTGCTCTAATAAGCTGGCACAGGATCTCCAGCAGATTACCTCTGTTTTATTGCTGACAAGAAATTATAATAAGGGGTCTAATGCATGCAATCAGTACTTCATAATGTTAAAGACAAGCGACTATCAACAAATCCATCTTTAATATGTTGAGACTCTCCTGGTTTCTTTCCCGCATTTTTGATATTAGGGGAAACTGGAGAGCCAACATTGCATTGTGTAGGGATAAGTAAATTTGGGGCTGGGTTTACTTAACATGTTAGTAGGGGATCTCATCATCTATTAACCCTAAAAATGGAAGAATATAAATGGTATTATATATAAACAGACATATATAACAGAATTCATTGTGAATTTTTTAAGGTATTTATAATTTCTAACCAATACTAATATCATGATCACAAAAATAATTACTTTACCAGCAACATAAGTAGTAAGCATTAGTTCAGTGTATTACCTGGTAGTTGTATTTTAGATCACTGTAGCTATCAACCTTTCATGGCTCCTTGTTCCTTCGTGGAATCTGGCATGGCTTCTGGGATTGCCTCATATATCCTCCAAAATACTATACTCAATAACAGTTTTGAACTAAAAAATACTAAATATGATTTTGGTAGAGTAATATTTCTGATCTCCTGATATTTTCTTAGCTAAAATTATAGATAAGAGAGTGTTTAACTAGACATAAGAATTTTCAAACTTAAGATTCATTGCAAAGTGTTTTCGATATCTGTTATGTTACAATGAGGTTCCTTTGTCTACCATGATCTTTACTTTTAAGTCTTCAAAGTCTTCAAAGCTGCATTATTTTTTCATCTGCCATTTTGTCTTCTTTCTTCTTTTCTTTAAAGCTACATTATCTCTTGTCTGCTATTGTCTTTTTTTTTCTTTTTCAAAGCTGCATTATCTCTTGTTTGCCACTTTGTCTTTAAATCTTCTCAGCATCTTTATCAGCCATTTGACACTTGTTTTTGCTGCTTCCATATGCAATTTTCCATATTTTTCAAAGTTTTCATGTAATATGTCTTTATAATAATATCAGGGATCTGTAGATTAAACTACATTTGATCCTTATTATGGTATTATGAATCCTTTTGTAGTAAAACTACATTGAGTTTTAGTTGAAGGGATCAGAAGATCCTTCTCCTTTTATCATTTTAACATCAGTATTATGTGTAATATTAGTGGTCTTAATCATAGGTCTTTTTCTTTGACCTGCTAATCCATGATATTGTTCCACAGTCATTTTTGCATGGGTGTGATGTAGATTAACAGTTCTTTCATACATTCTTTCAAAGTTCAGAAGAATCTTTTGTTACTGTCTCATTGTCATAATATAATGTAATAATCTCTTCGACTTGAGCTCCTTTGCACGTTCCAATGATGTTAGCTTTTCTAGCTCTCAACGTATCCTTGATTTTACCTTTCAGGGTTAATAATCCAATTGCTCTTTTTATGCTTATCCATTCTTGGAATTTTTCAATAGTACATGTTACTGCTAATTTTAAATCTTCTCTATCTCCGTTAATAATACTATTTTTCCCTGTCTTGAATAATTAACATACTACTATGGGTTTGCCAACCAGATTAGTGGAAGCATCAAATATTTGTATTCCATATACTTCTTTGTCAAAGGATTCCATCATTGCTTTAGTGGATTCTATTATTAATTTTGGTAGTCTGGAAATGCTATATAGGCTGTTAGTTACTATAATTTTATCAATAAATCCATAAGTAAATAATTTTTCAACTACTTCTGGGTTTGCATTTTCACTACACAAATACCTTGGATACTTGTTGATCTTTGAACTTCTTAATATCTCATTATTAGACTTATAATCGTAAAATTTAATAATTTTCTCATATGTTGTTATGGTTTCAGGTAAATATTTGAGTTTATCACTCATGGTAATAGAATGTGATATTTGTGCTGAAATGGTTTGTGATGGCATGATTGCAAGTTTGGATGTGAAAGTTTATAATTTGGTAGTTGGGTTTTGTAGGGTTTTCACTGTTTGTTTGTCTTTGATAGCATCTGCTAATTGTTTTAGGTGGTGTATATTTTCTTGTACTATAGTTTCTATTTCTCTATGTAATTGGGCAATTTTTTCATGGGTTTTTGTGATAATACCTGTAATATCTTTAATGTATTCATAAATGTTATTAGTTGTCATGTCTGTACCTGCTAAGAAAATCAGTTAAAACATTCTTAGTACCAAATATATTTTTAACAATAAAATCATAACAAAAGAAAGATTGTCATCTTCTTCTTTTATTTAATTCTGGTAATAAATCTATTTTATTAGTAATAAAGGCTTGTACTTGGGTATTATCAGTTCTTACTATAAATTTCACAGATAAAAATGATAATGAAATTTCTTAATTCCAAATTTTACTACTAATAATTCTTTTTCATTTATATGGTAATTCTTTTCATTTGGTTTCCATGTTCCTCCTCCATATCCACATATGAGAGGTTTTTCTTTATCAATATCACTATATTCATATGCTATAAGGACTGCTCCCCAGCCTATATCACTTGCATCAGTAAAAAGTTCTAATTGGTCTGTTTCTATAGGTATTCTATGTTTTGGTAAATTAATTACTTTTTTAAAGTAATTTAATAGTTTTATCATGTTCTTCTTTCCATTCAAAATGCTTATTTTTTGTTAATTCTTGTAAATGTTTTCTTAATTGTGGTAAATCTTTTATATGATCCGCTGCTTAATTAATTATTCCTAGGAATTGTTGTACTTCTTTCTTATTTTTTAATTTATCTTTAAAGTTTTATATTTTTGATACAATATGATTTTGTAATTGTAACTCATCTTTATCTATAATATATCCTAAATATTCTATTTTATTTTTAAATATTTCAGATTTCTTTTCAGAAAGTAATATCCCATGTTGTTTTACCAATTTTATAAATTGTTCTCAATGATTTATATGCAGTTCTAGATTCTCACTATATATTAATATGTCATCTACATATACTATACAAAAATCTTTTAATTTTCTGAATACTTGATGCATTCTTCTTTGAAATATTTACGGTGCATTTTTAAATCCAAATGGTAATAGTATCCATTCATAATGTCCTTAAGGGGCACTGAATGTTGTTAATGGTCTAGAATTTTTTGTTAATTTTATTTGCCAAAATCCACTTTTACAATCAAATTTACTAAACCATTTCTTCTTTCTTAATATGTTTATAAGATTTCTTTTATAAGGTAGAAAATATCCATCAAATATTGTCTTTTTATTCAATTCTCTATAATCTATTACCATTCTAGTTTTTCCTCTTTTTTATTCACTATGTTTTCTTACTAAAAAAGTTGGACTACTATATGGGCTTTTACTTTCTTTTATTAATTTTAAATCTAGTAATTCATTTATTTGATTTTCAAATTCTTTTTAGTCTGTAGGACTATATCTAATGGGTTTAGATCTTACTATATCATTAGAGTTTATCATTTTTATTTCAGCATATATATTCTCTTTATCTCATAGTTGTACAAGATTTTCTCCAAAGTTTGGTTTTAATAAATCAAGATATTTTTTAGTTAATTCTTCTAAATTATTGTTTCTATTAACCAATATTTTATTTACTCTAATTATATTTATATGTAGTATTCTTTTTAGTATTATCCATTTATTACAAGATGTTTGTAGACTTAAAGTGTCATAAGTAACTACTTGAGTTTTAAAATGATCTAAAAAGTTATTTCTTAATAATATTGGTTGTTTCATTTTATTCTCTTGATATATCAATGACATTTTAAATATTGTCTTATTTAATACTATTCTCATATTTTCTGCTATTGTATCTAATTCTTTTCTCTGTTCATTAAACCCGATTACTCTGGTTTTATAAATATTAGATTTTTTTCATTTATGCTGTATTTGTACTCCTTTTTTGGCTAAATATAAATCTGCTCCACTATCTATAAATATTTTTTGTTTTATTAGTTTTTTAGGTTTATATTCTACATGGACTTCTATATAAATAGCTACCATTATTCTAAATTATTTTCACTTGATGATTATTTTATTTTCTCAGATTCTAATTTACTATTATCTTCATATCTTATATCCCTTTCATATTCTGATTCACTTTCATTATATGTTTGACTTACATAAAATTCTTCATATTTATACCATTTATTATTATCTTCCTCTATTTGTTCTAGGTTCATTATAAATTGTGATGTATTAATATATTTTACTCCTTTTTCTTTTAATTTAGGGCATTTATTAGTATAATGTCCTTTTTCTTTACAATTCCAACATGTATATTCACTTACTTTTCTGTTGTTATATGGTTTTCTTCTAAATTTTCTTTTATTCTTAAATCTCTATCTAGTATCAAAAATATTTTTAAAATTTTTAAATTTTTTCTTTTTATATTTATTATAATATGGATTATAATTTCTATTAAAACTTTTCTGGTTTTCAAATCTTATGTTATATTTTTTCTTATATTTTTTATAAGATTTTCTGATTTTTTTTGTCATCACATCCAAATACTAATCTTCTTTCTGTAAAATCACATATTTCTCTTAATCCTAATTTTTTATCTTTCTTAACCTTTTGTTGTACTCTATATTCTTCACATTTTCTCATAAGATATCCTCTTAATACTCTTATTCTTTCTCCTANATTCTTCACATTTTCTCATAAGATATCCTCTTAATACTTTTATTCTTTCTCTTAAGGTATTTTCTTTTAGTTCTAATTTATTATATTCTTTAGTTATCTCATTATTATATGGATTTGGTAATGATCATAATATAATTGTTGATATAATAGACTTTCTTCTAGTTGAAATCTAGCTTCATAAAAGAATTTTGTAAAACTTATAGTATATTCAGGTAGTTTATTTATTTTACAACACTTCATATTATTTAAATTCATTATTATTTCTATTTTTCTTTCTATTAATACTTGATCTCTGGCTATTTTCCATGGTTCTCCTAGAAATTTTCTTTTTAATATCATATAAAATATTTGTAACATAGATTTTCAGTCTCGTACATTACTCATTATTTCTGTTTTTAATTGATATGCTATAGATTCTATCTAGAATGCTATTTTTCCTATTAATGTTTTAAATATTAAATCATAAGTGTAATCTAAATTATTAGTATGTGGAGAACTCATTAAAACTATATAAGTTCCAAGTTTCCAATCAGTAATTCTTCTATTAATTTCTTGTTCTTCATATACATTATCTAAATCTAAGAAGTATCCATTAAGGTTAACTCATTGTGACATTGATCCCACAAATTCTTTAAATTCTGCTTGTTATCCTATTGGAATATGTTTAGATATTTTATTATTATTTTTTATCATTGCATCTAGATTTGGGTCTATTAAATTTTCTTCTGGATAATTATTTACTTCCTCATTTATTAGGTCTTATGCTTCCATACCAGTTCCTATTTCTTCTTCACTTCCTGATTCTTCTTTTATAATTGTATTTACATTATTTATTTTTCTCAAAGCTTAAATTATTTGATTATTTTCTTCTTCAATATCTAAATTTTCTTCAACTTCTGATTCTTCTATAAAATTTACTCTTTCTTGATTAGATCTAGAATTTTTACTACTGCTAGAACTTCTGCTAGAACTATCGGATTTATTACCATTTATTTCTTTTACTTTATTCTTTAACCTTTTTATTTCTTTTTCTAGTATGTCTAGTCTTGTCTTAGTTTCTTGTAGTTCTTTTTTAATTGTTTTAATTTCTCTTCTTGCTTCTTTCAGTTCCTTTTTAGTAATTTTATATTTATCTTTATATTTTTTGAACTTTTCATACAATTCTTCATTGGTATTGGCTTTGAGTTTATAATTGGTTGATTTTAATTCTATTATTTCTTGTTTCTGTTTTTCTAATTTTAATTGTAAATATTCTATTTTTTCAATATTATCTGTACTTTCTTTGGGTTCTTTTTTTATAGGTTCATATTTATATCTTTCATTTTCTATTATTTCTTTTCCATGATTTTTAAGAAATATTATTTCATTATATTCTTTTTTGTCCATTAAAACTTTCCTTTTTTATGCAACGATAATAATCCTTCTAATACTTTATCTACCGATTCTGGTATATTAGGTTTTATTTTACTAATATCTACCATAATAGGTTCTTTAGTTCTTTTCCAAGCATTTATAGGTACTATTTTTGGCTGTAAAGTATCTTTTTCCTCGGTTATTATTTGTTTATTTTTTACCTTTTCTTCTTCTAATTTTGTTAATTTTTCTAATATTATTTTAAATGTTGGTATTTCAGATATATTCCATAGATTCGTTAATTCTTCTCTTATTATCTGTCTTAGTTGAATTTGTTCTTTTTGTATTTCATTTATTTTTATTGTTAAAATATTTATTTTTTTCTTTTATTATTATTTCTTCCCATATGACTTGTATTTTTTCGTTATTACTATTCATTTTTAGATATTCTTTTTATCCATCCATTTCTCATATTTATCCATATCTTTCCAGTCTTATTATTCTTTATTTCTTCTAACCGTTTTATATCTTCTTCTAATTTTATTTTCTTTTCACAATATTCTAAATATTTTACCTGTGAATATATTTCTTCTTGTAAAGAATCTTTTATCTTTTGTAATTGTTGTTTCTTCTTTTCTAATTTTTCTTGAATATTCATATTTTTTTTATAAATCTAACTTTACCTTGATCTGTTATTTCAATTCCCTTATTATTAATTTTATAATTTATCATTGTTAAGAAATCACTTTCTAGTAATAATTCATTAGAACTATCATATTCTATTACTCCTATATTTATATTATATTTCAAGTCTTGTATTTTAAATCTTAAATTAATACTTTTAGTAATTATTATTTCTCTTTCATTTTTAGGATAGTTATAAGTTTGGGGTTCAATTTTATTAAATTTATTTTCATCAATTTTACTCACATGTATAAAACTCTTAATATCTCTAGTATTTATTTCTGTAATTCATTCTTTTGCTATCATTCCATCAAATATTATTACTTTTATCTTTAATCTATCCGTATTTATGTCTATTAAGTTTATTTCTCTGGGTAATTATATTGTCTTGGTATATTTATTGTTCTTGGTAAACTATATTGTCTTATCATAGTAGGTTTTTTTCTAAAACTTAGTCTTGATCCTTCTATTCTTGGTATTAGTTTATTAGGGGTTGCCAATGTTCTATTGTTAAAATCTATATATATTTCTTCTGGTATTGTTATTTTTGAACTTTCCTTATGTTCTATTTGTTCTAAGATATCTTGATATATTTTTGGTACTAAAATACTTGATTCATGTTGTTTAGTTACATGATGATTTTCTGTTAGTGCATATATCATTTTTGTTTCAATACTAATAACTTTACTTCCAGTTGGCATTTGTATTCCATCTAATTTATAATATAGGGTTAAAGCTAATTCTTTATGTTCATCTTTTAATGATATACTAAAATATCATTGTACTGTAAACTTTAGTTTTTGATAGATTAAATTTCCTTTTATAACTGATATTAACCCATCTTGTATATTTCCTAGTATTCTGTCATCTAATATATATATCTGTATCGGTGTATCTATATTTCTTTGAAAATATGCTTTTATTGTAAATTCTACTCCTCCAAAGTATATATTTCTATATTTCTTTGCCTCTTTAGTAAATAACTTTCTTAATTCTCTTTTTATTATTTCATCTGTTATTAAACTTATTTTTGCTCTTCCATTTATACTAGTAGTATCTATTATATTTTCATGTTTTTGGGCTATATATCTTATTTCTTTATTTCTTTCGAACCAATTTGTCTTAAATATCTTCTTAACCGTTAACTCTTCTTTTTCACCTTGTATTTTTTTGGTAAGTTTCTGGTTTAAAGCTTAAACTTTGAGAAGTTTCTTCTTCATATGTTTCCATTTGGTAATATGTTTCTTTATTTTCTTCTGCTAATTTTTTCCTTTATCCATAAGTATAAATTTCTGCATCTTTCTTAGCTTTGTGTTTTAATTTTTTTATATATGCATTAAGCATTCCTTTTAACTGTATTGATTCATTCTCTTGATTTGGTTCTCTTATTACCATTTGTTTATATTATTCATATCGTTTTATTTTTTCAAATTTTTTTTAACCTTATTTTTTACTTCTGTTTTTCTTTCAAAATAAGATGATGTATCTCTTTAGTTATTCATGTTATCCAGTTAGGTTGCATTCAAATAATATCTTTCTTTGATACCAGTATAAGTTATCAACCTAATAGTTGTATTTTAGATCACTGTAGTTATCAACCTTTCATGGCTTCTTGTTCCTTCCTGGAATCTGGCTTGACTTCTGGGATTGCCTCGGATATCCTCCAAAATACTATACTCAATAATACTTTCGAACTAACAAATACTAAATATGAGTTTGGTAGAGTAATATTTCTGATCTCTTGATATTTTCTTAGCTAAAATTATAGATAAGAGAGTGTTTAGCTAGACATAAGAATTTTCAAACTTAAGATTTATAAGACCATACCTAGTTACATGAAAAGCGATAAAGAAAATGAATCTTATGCAGCAATGCCACCCTTACAAAACCTATGTGATCACGTTTGATAATTTGATTAAAATCTAATATCCTCTATAGTCACCATTCATAACATGTATTTCACAATATGTGATTTCTCCAAAGAAATTTATAAAATCTGTTTGAAATTTGTAAAGACCACTCACAAAGCAATATCTNAAGAAATTTATAAAAATCTGTTTAAAATTTGTAAAGACCACTCAAAAAGCAATATCTAAGTAGAATATCCAGATAGTGATAGTAAAGATTGGAAGTACCATGTCTAGACAATGAGACCGGATTGTTTATAATTAGGAAGATATATGATGTGATGTAGCAATGTTTATAATTAGGAGGATACACAATGCACCATCGTGACCAGTATTCGGATTTCAGAATACTCCAAGTAGACCATTATACTCAAAAGTTCTAATTTACAATTTTAAATTTCACCATATGGTACAAGCCCCATGTACTTTTCTGAAGCAGGGTTAAATTATTTGTCAATGCAAACAAAAATCTCCAAATTAAA
This sequence comes from Oenanthe javanica, assembly GCA_008931105.1. Classification (NCBI taxonomy): domain Eukaryota; kingdom Viridiplantae; phylum Streptophyta; class Magnoliopsida; order Apiales; family Apiaceae; genus Oenanthe; species Oenanthe javanica. The sequence continues at coordinate 26,786 of QRFB01009661.1, forward strand.
AAGGAAAAAAGAAAGTTGGATTATGCATCATCATGGCTGATATGAACTCTTCAGGCTTCAAATTTATAAAACTCTGCTTAGGAACTAATATTATACTCCAAGAAAAATAAAATACAATTTAGTTTGCTGAATAATTTATAAAGGCCTTTCATTCTCTCAAAAGGTTCTTAAAATGACACTGAAAACAAGGAACTCATCAAGATAGATAGTTATATTAAAAGATACAATATCATGTGAAGGTGAAATTTTAATCCACCGACGTTAACAGTAATATCACTAGGCAAAGTTGTATTGCAAAACCTGTAAATGCACATTCCAAAAAAAAAAAAGCTTCTTCCATAAATATATGGTCTAACCAAAAAAATAAAAATTCTAGAACACTTATATTACTTGTAATTGAGATTCTTGTCTTTCAGAAACAACTAACAATCATTCAGCCATCTTGAATATTAATAATCTATTATACAAACATGTTCCATTCAAGTACTGAACCCATTCAAGAGGTAGGAAAACTTACGAAATTTGAATTGTTATAGAGGGAAGAGAACCAAAACCCTTATACTCTTCTTATGAGCATTACTGTGGTTACAAAAATATTGCACTACTGTGATATAAACAAATTGCTATTACTGTCAATTTAGTTTTTCCTATTTTCTTCTAGAAGGAGTTTGTTAGAACAGCTGTCAATGCAAGTGATGCATAAATAGCAAGTCAAGCAACCATAGAGTTTAACTGATTCATTATGATATTCAAGATGTAAAAATTCTTTGTTGGTTACTCAATATATCATCATCTTCTTTATGATAGATACATAAATACATACATTTCTCTGGTTTACAACAATGTTAAGATGGTATCAGCGCTTCATCGGTCATCTATGCCTCTTCATATCATCATTAATTGATGATTCTTGTAAGTTCTTCCACACACTCATCTCTGTGATTTTTACAATCATTGCGATCTCTGTTTCGTTGTGATCTCTGTTTATTGTTTCGTTGTTTTCTTTGGTATTTTATGTTATTCTAGGGTTTCGATATTGTTTCGTTGTGATCTCTTTGAATGTCTACAAATCGCTCTTATGCATATATTTTAATGGCCACTTCACACAGAACAATTCCATCTAATAGTGGTCAAGTACCTCCGGTTCATATTGTATATTCTCAATCTATTAAAAAAAATGCTCATCCGTTATTTCTACATAACAATGATCAACCTAGAATGATTCTCATTTCAAAAAAACTAGTAGGATCAGAGAATTATGCTTCCTGGAAAAGATCTATGCAAATTGCCTTGTCTGCTAAGAATAAACTGGTCATTGTTAATGGAGATTTCACTATTTTAACTGAAGATTCTCCTTTATATGCTCATTGGAAATGAGTTAATGACATAGTTATCACTTGGATTTTAAACACTGTGTCCGATGATATTAGTAGCAGTTTGAACTACCTTGATAGTGCTCAAATTGTATGGTGTGAATTGAATGAACGGTTTGCCGTAGTCAATGGTCACAAAGTTTATGAAGTGCATAGAGATCTGTTTAAACTTGAACAAGGAAATGACTCCGTAGAGTTCTATTTTCACAAATTGAAAGGATATTGAGATGAGTTGAAGGCTTTGGAACCAGCCATTAAGTGCACTTGTAGTGCTACTAAGGAATGTGATGCTCAAATTGAGAAAACTAGACTTATCCAATTCTTAATGGGATTACACTCTAGTTTCACTGCTGCTAGAGGCCAACTCCTAATGGTGAATCCATGGCCCAATGTTAACCAGACCTTCATGTTAGTCAAGCAAGAAGAAAATCATAGACAAATACACAATCTATCCTTCCAACCTCCCATTGCTATGATGTTCAATTTACCTAAGCAGAGAGCAAAGTTCAATGACAAGACTGGTACTAATGTTTTGGAATGTTCTTACTATCATGGTAAAGGTCATCTTAAAGAAAAATGCTACAAGTTGGTAGGTTATCCAATTAACCATCCTTATCATCCCAACAACAAAGGCAAAAAGCGACCTTATAACCAGTTCCAACAGTCTTACAATCGATTTGCTACTCATAAATCTGATCAAGATATGCAGGTTACTAACATTGGTGCCCCATCAGACTCCAAAGTTCAGCCTATCTCTGGTGTTGAACAGATCTCAGACAACTTAGCTACTCAAATGGAAGTTCTGCAGCATCAAATGAGCTCTCTAATGTAGTGCATTCAGAAAAATAACCAGTCTACTTCATCAAATCCTTTTTATCTTGCTCAAAACATAGCAGGTACTGTTTTGTCTCTCATCTCAAATTTCATTATTCCAGATAATGTTTGGATCCTAGATACTAGTGTAACCAGTCATATGTATTGCGAGGCATCTTTAATGCATGATATTAAGGCTCTTACAACCCCTTTAACAGTCAAATTTCCATATGGTAATATTGCTACTATCACTCATTCTGGTTCAGTTTTCATATATCTTCTATCCTTGGTCATTGATGATGTTCTATTAGTTCCAATTTTTCATTTCAACCTGTTATCCATTAGCAATTTATCTGCTAAAACTCATTCCAAGGTTTACTTCACTGCATCTGAGTGTATAATGCAGGACCAAGTCTAGATGAAGGAATTGGTTCTTGGTAAACTTGTTGAGGGACTCTATCAGCTTCACAATGTTCAAGCCACTCTGCATGCTTTTTATATCTTCAAAAGTACTTCTGCTCCTGTTTGGCATAAAAGATTAGGTCATATTCATAGTTTAGTTCTTTCTAAAATTTCTACTTTAAACATTTCAGCAACTAAGTCTTCTGAACATTGTGATATATGTCCAATGGCTAAACAATGTCATCTGCCTTTTAGTTCTAGTTCATCTCAAGCAATTTTACCTTTTGATCTGGTGCATTGTGATATTTGGAGACTTTATAAGATCCCTACTTGTAATGGTTGTAAGTACTTCTTAACAATTATTGATGACAATACAAGAGCTATGTGGACCATTTTTCTTCCTACTAAACAGCATGTTATTCAATCCCTTAAAGATTTTCATACTTATGTCCTGAATCAGTTTCATACATCTATTAAATGCTTTAGAAGTGATGATGGAGTGGAATTTGTCAATAATGATTTTTTTTGNAGTGGAATTTGTCAATAATGATTTTTTTTGTCATTTTTCACTTCTCATGGCATTGTTCATCAAACTTTGTGTCCTCAAACCCTTCAACAAAATGGGAGAGTGGAAAGAAAATACAAGAACTTGCTAGAAATGACTAGAGCTCTATTATTTCAATCTCATCTCCCATCATGTTTTTGGGGTGAATGTTTGTTAACTTCTACTTACCTTATAAATCGAATTCCTACTTCAGTTTTGGTTTTCATTAGTCCTTATGAGGAGTTATATAGCACGCCACCAGATTATGACAATCTTAAAGCTTTTGGGTGTTTGGCCTACATGTTTGTTCATACATCAGATAAGTTGGAACCTAGAGCTGTTCCAACTGTATTCATTAGATATCCTCTACACCAGAAGAGCTATAAGCTTCTTGATCCTATTACTCATTAAGTTTACACTTCCAGGCATGTCATTTTTCATGAAGACTTTTTTCCTTTCAATCAACAGACCAGTCCAAAGTTTTCATATACTCCTCATCTTCCTTGTGACACTGATGATACTCCTTTAAACACTACATTTTCTGCAGTACAGGACATTCCCACACCTTTTTCATCTCCTCAAGATGAAATTATCACATATCCCTCATCAATTATAAATTCTGGTAACATCCTTGATGAACTAGTTATTTCTGATTCTTTTGTGCAACCCAGAATCTCAATAAGAAAAAAAATTAAACCTCATTGGATGAAAGACTATGTTTCTTCAGTTTCTCATACTCCACCTGTGAAAGGCATATGACTAGGCCTATTTGTAATAATTAGATGGCAACTCAACTCTAACTAAT
>QRFB01009662.1:5070-27052 GCA_008931105.1 Oenanthe javanica
ATATATATATATATATATATATATATATATATATATATATATATATATATATATGTATATGTATATACATATGTATATATGAGTGAGAAGAACTACTTATTTGAGTAATTGAGTAACCAATTCCTAATTTATAACAATTTAATTAACAAATAACTATAGAAGACTACAGAACATATAAAAAATCATAGAACATAAAAAATAATTGAAAAACAAATATATTTTTTTACATAATATACAAAAAAATATAGAACACAAATTACAGAACACTAATGTTGAATAGTGTTCCGTAATTTTGTGTTCTATATTTTTTGTATGTTATGTAATTATTTTGTTTTTTTTGTGATTGATTTTTGTGTTCAATGGTTTTTTCTATGTTAGAACAATTTTTTCATGTGTTCTGTAATTAATCCGGTTGATGTAAAAATATATAATTTAAATAAGTTAAAAAATTAATATAATTATAATATATTAAGTCTTTTTAAAATTATAAAAATATTAATAATTTTAAAATAAATAATTTAATTAATAAAATAAAATATCCGTGCATGGCACAGGTTAAAATCTAGTATATAATAAAAGTAAGAGGGATTTTATCCATGTACTACCAAAGGTCAAGAGTTCGATATCCACTAACAACTTATTAACATCTAATATTAAACATCTAATATATATTATTAATTTAAAAAGTATAAATAAAGAATGAGGAATTTGAATTATATTATAATATAAAATAATTAAATTAGATCGAAAGAATACTGCTACAGTGGTGTCTAATAGTGGGGCCCATAACCCGACCAAACCGCATAAACTGACCAAAACCAACCCTATTTTTAGCGGACCCAACCCGAAAAAATTTAACCTGAACTTTTATTGGGTTAATAATAATTAAAACCAAATTAAATTGTTTAGGTCAGGGTTTTAATAAATTAAACTCAACCCGACATTACATATAATATAATACTTGCTGTAGTTTAAACTTTAAACTAAAATAACTCTACTCCTGATTCATGTATCTTTGCATGACTTTCACACATGAGTAGAGTGCCATCAATCAACTCTAGTAAGTAGTTGTTTACGGTATGTATATTATTTTATGTTAGGAAATTTTATAGCCAAATCTTGATAAGTTGTAAAATGTAGCCATTTCTGTCTATAAATTCAAGTTATTCGAAATTTCGAAAATCGAAGAGTTATAACACAAGCAGAATCAATATATTTGTTGGTAAAAAAATTTGAGTGTGCACCTCAACTTATGGTGTGTGTTGGAACTCCAGCTAGAGTTCGTACTTCTTAATTATCGTCAGAGATGTATTCGCAGAAGCAACAAAGAGGGTCCTTATATTTAATGCGATACGAAAAGTTATGNGTCCTTGTATTTAATGCGATACGAAAAGTTATGGTAGGTGTTGAATGTTCATCTCCAGCTAGAGTGGATGTATCTGCAGAAACTACAAAGAATGGTCCTTGTCAGGAATCGATGCAAGACCCTGCTTGGTTGCCTATAATAATTAATTTCCTAGGAAAAGTATTAGTTTGATGTATTTAAAATTAGATTATTGCATAGCCAAAGTGGTAGACGGTTTATCATCTGTCTCATCCCGACAATTTCTTGGAACAGATACTCAAGGTAATAAGTCAAATCAGTCAAAAAAATAGATTAATTGCATTTTGATGACCTGAATAATAATGTTTTTGTAGAAAAATGACTCAATTATAAAATTTATCAATTTGATGGTCAAATTATTTATTTTTAAACACTTAATTGCATTCCGTCAAATTTTTTGAATGGATGTTAATGAAATAATACTTAATCACACTTTGATGAACTGAATTATAATTTTTTTTACAGAAAAATCACTCAATTATAAATGTTATCAATTTTTTGGATTATTTATTTTTAATAGTTGATTCCATCCAATATTGTCCATTACCTTTATTTTATCATTATTAATTCTGGAACTGCCGGAGTAATTTTACATTCATTTAAAAAATGAATCTGACAAGTCTGAGCAGTGTTTAATCAATAATTGGGATTAGAAAAAAATAATACAACTTATAAATCAAAAAGAGCGTAATTGTAAATACATGATTAGATTAGATTTTATTTTATAAAATATCACTTTTTTAGAACTAGATCTTCTTTTCCAATTTTCAGTAAATTAGCAAATCAACCTCATAAATATTTTTTATTTTATAAATTTATATTAATATAATTTAAAATTTAAATATGTGATAATTAAAATTATATGAATTACAAAATAAAGTGTCAATAAAAAATTATAATGTAATGAATTATTAAAAAATAATAAATAGTTCGGTAATGAATTTATAATTTCATAATTGAGCCATTTTTCAGCAATCAAAATGTAATTAAGTATTATTTCTCTAACTTTCATTAAGTATTTATCTTTTAGAATAGATAAATAGATGAAAATAGTTAGATTTAATATTTAAATTATTATTCAAAGTTTAAATTTCGAGTCTCATCAATAACATATTAAAATGAAACTAAATTATTTATATTAGTAATTATAAAAAAGGTTTAAGGATCCTAAAGTTACCTTTAGATAACTCTCTAAAATTAACATTCATTACAATAAAATATCAAGTTTATTTTTGTAAATATAACGGGGCAAATTCTATTATTACAAAAATAGCATCCATTTTTTATACTTAAAATATTGGTGACTTTAAGTAATTTATCTAAAGTTAACTTTAGAAATAGATACCAATCTTGTCGATAACATATTATTATATTTTATTTTAATTCTCCAAAAACTATGTCATGGTTTGATTCTCCACACGCTTCAGATACGTTGGCATCTTGCTATAACATAGATAGTTATGACAAGCAAGTGCAACCATTAAAGCTTGATAAGTTCTGATACGCATCGCAATTAATACACCTTAGTTTTTAATCCATAACATTTGGCGCTGTCTATGGGAAGACAACATCAACCATGACAAGAATACGAAGAACTGATGGAGATATCGTCCCTTCTACGGGAGACCCAACCGCTGTAATTCCTCCTATGGGAGACCCAACTGTTGTGATTCCACCGGATGGAACTCAAACCACCGAAGTCCCCGTTACCACGACTACTCATGCTGGAACTCAAGGCCCCAGCACTCAAAGGCTAGGCCCGTTCATTGAAATCGTCCATTCAACTAATCTTGAGGAAGTAATCCATGGATCCAACCCTTTATCCCAGGTAACTCAAACTCTTTTTATTGCTATTGCTCCCCCTCGCGTACAAATCTCTACTATTGTTATCCCTAGTAGCACTATTGCCCAACCTAGGCTTTCAAGCCTATCCCCCTCCATACATTAGAGGGTTGGAACCCCCACAACACTAGGGGCGTAGAAAAGGAGTCCACGATTTCTCAGGACCATACTTCAGTGATGATGAAAGCTCTAAAGGCACTGATGTCAATCCTAGAAGAAGGAGGCCTGGCAAGGAACCCATGCGAAGTCGACGTTCACAGTCCCGTAGGACATTGGAGGATAAAATCGCTTCCTATGAGGCTGAACTCAAGGAGTTGAAGAAAAGCCTGTGTCGACAGGAAACAAGACCGACCTCGAGGCGTGAAGCCCCTGATGTCATAGAGCTAGATGGAACCCCTCGAGAGAGGAGGATGGAAGCTCCAATGGCTGATCCCAATGAGTTACTACCACTTAGAGATCCTGATGATCCAACACCCCCTTTTACTGAAGCCGCTGCCTCCCAACTCCATTTGGTCCAACCCTAGGGGGCATGACTCAACGCTGGTATAGCTGACTGCCTCCCAACTCCATTTGTTCCTATAAAGAACTCAACAAGGCCCTCAGAAGCCAGTTCATAAACGGGAGAGTGCACGAAAAAAGCTCAGCTCATGAATCTGGAGCAAGGAAAGAACGAATCCCTAAGGGACTACTTCAACTGTTGTACTAAAGAAGTCTTTAAATTCTCGGACTTGGACGAAAAGGTAGCTATGATAGCCTTGCAACAGGGGACGACTAATCCTTACTTTAAAAGTTCGTTAGCCAAGCATCCCATAGGGAATATGTTTCTCATTCAAGATAAAGCTGAGAAGTATATCAAGGTAGAAGAAAGCATGAATAAAACTTCCATGTCAGTGGTGACTAATGGGAATAATAACAATAACAAAAAGATGAAGAGTGTTCAAGATTATGATGCCCGGGGACAAGTATTCTAAGACTGGTAAGTATTCTGAATCCCCCCTAAGAAGAATAACTTGGGACCGAGGTTTGCTGAGTACGGAAGGCTGAATATGCCTCGAAACTAAATCCTAATGGATATCGAGAAAGATCGAGATTTACGTTGGCCTTAACCTCTCAACTCGGATCCTGAGAAAAGAAACAAGAATGCATTTTGCTGATCCCATAAACATACCGGGCACGACACGGACGATTGTAGATGACATAGGGGTTACTGTTTCTGCTGGTTCTTTCATTTCATTAGCCAATAAGGGTTCCCATCAAGATGAGATGTCTGATGTTGGAGCTGCACACTTAGTGGTACCACCATCTTTTAGTGGTCAAACACGATCGATGGTGATGGTTTTGGATGTCTCTGCAGTTACGATATCTGTGAAAACACACAACCCCCTATAGGTCTAGGTTCATCTACCCGTCCTGCAATGCATACCACACCTATAGACCTTTTAAAGGGTTTCGAGCAAGTAAACGCAGCGGATATAACGTAAATATAAAAATTCAAAACCCTATCTCAGGATCCATGTATAATATATGAATGATTATGGTGAAGAAATTTGTACCTTTACAAATCTTTCCGTATGATTATAATGGAGGTCCAAAAATAATGAATCACAGCAGCCCTTTTTTGCAAAGATCTGCTCTCTAAAGATGTCCACACAAACTCTCGATCGTCCAACGATCACCGGAGTCGGTACTAGCCGAATAACTTGCCTCTCTTTCTCTCTCTTTCTCTAGCCTCTCAAAGTGTTGAGCAACTAGGGTTTTTTCTGAAAAATGAATTATGATATGTCACCCTAATACTATACATCATTATGTATATATAGGGGGGAGAAAGATTTGGGCTTAACCTAATTTCATTTTGGGCTTCATGTAAAACCAAAACAGATTGGGTTATTATTATTATTATTAAATCCGAATTCTAATATAATTAATCAAGTTCCACTTAATTAATTTAATAATTAAATTTGAACTAATAATAATATATCTAAATTTATAATTTAAATAAAGCTCCGTTTAGACGTTCTTTGTGTGTGACCCTTTAGGTTATTATTACATTGGCAATAATTTTATTATCTAATAATAAAATCATAAACAATGAGCGGCATCTAGTAATACATCATTGTTACCCAAGTAACAATAATAATTGGTGATTCAATTAAACCTTTCGTGAATAATGTGCAATGTAATATAATCCCTTTAACCTTATATTATAGATCAAACTCGAGGCATGTATAGTGTCATCCTCTTCAACGTTTAATCTCGGTTTCCTTGATCAATGAGTAGACTATTTAAACAAATCAATATTTGAGCATGGCCATGCATTTCATAGTCTCACTCAATCAAGAGGCCAATAATATCACTCCTAGAATTGGAGGGTTAAATCCTATATCTATCATTCATATTCCTCATACGATTCATAGCATACCCAATGTCCACCTTTATCATTACCCGGTTAAAGGTAACTTTGAGTGTAATCAAAGTATATTAATTCTCGTATAGAAATATAATGATTTCAAGTCAGAGGATCATTACATCATTATCACAGTGAGAATTCCTTATGACACTTATTAACATGTAAAATCTCATGGCAGGCCTTTCTAGTGTCATGTATTGCTACATACACTTATGTTCTTGACTATAATATCACCATACCTATGACCACTGAGATGTCGTCATTTGTCAACAAACATACTAGTCTTATTGTATTATTATTGTCCTTAAATAATAATAATACTTGACTAGGGAATTTTAGGAATAAAATACTATTATAATCTCATTTTTAAGTCACATACTTAAAGATATATATTACGTATTAATATTCCAAGGACATTTATTATTCTTTCAATCTATAACGCAGTTAATAAAGACATAACAAATATTAATTAAATAATCACATAAAACATAATCCTTAATTATTTTCAATAAAATATTAAAAATATTGTCTCTAGGATACCAATACTAACACCTTTCCCTGACCTCCAAGGAGGGAGATGATAAGGTACCTTACCTCTTGACTTTGGAACCTCCTTTGCTGGAGACTCTAAGCCGCCATTATTTGACAATACTAGGGCTTCCTCTGATGAGGTCGAGGTGGGAATGATGGTGATAAAAAAGGAAGCTGCTAGAAACCAGGGTGTCCCTCTTGCCTGTGAGAATCTGAAACCTGTGTAGCTGGCTGCACATTGGCGGTACCTCATGCTGGTAAAAGGTAACATAAGTTTGATGAGATGGAACGTGGTATGAATGAACCTGATGTTGTGGTATCATATGTATTCTTCAAGTTGGGTATGTCTATGCCCATGCATCCATTCCTTGTGGAGATGTTGAATTTTTATGAGTTGGAACCCATGCAGCTTACTCCCAACTCCTATAGGATGTCAACTTGTATATACCTTCTATACGGCGATAACTTCCATGAACCACTCTCTGTCCATGAGTTGGGCTATTTCTATCAATTGTTAGAGACTGGAAAGAAGGTTGGGTACTACTATTTGGCTGCTTCGGGAGTTCTCTAAGGTAGGCACATAAGAGGAAATACGAATGGAATGTATGATTGGGCCGAGAAATTCTTGTACTATTATGACAATCCTTCACTTCCAAAAGCTTTTAATATTTCTCCAAGTAAGAAACCTCCCTAGCTACTCCTTATTTTTGTAGTCTATTCCCCACTTAGTATTTTTACTCATTCTTCCTTAAACCTTCCTGTAGGGATTCCAAAATAAACCCCATTGGTTGGTGCTCCACAAGAAAGAGAGCTGAAAAAATGTTAGACCTCTGTTCCAAGTTACAGGATCGTGAGAGCCTGCTAACAGCCTCCAACCTAGAGTTGTTTGGATGTTGTATTGGTAGAGGACCCAGACTTCCCATTGAGGAGGAGGAAGCAGGTGTTGGAACCTCCCAAACTAGAGGTTATAATGGTCCACCATTTCTTTATGCATAACTTCTCTTTCTTCTTTGACATGTACATGCATTACCTTTATCTATTTATTGTATGAGTTTTTTGTATGCGAACCACGTCTCCAAAACTATAATTCTTCGATGCCTCCTCATCTTCCAAGCTATCAAAGACCCTGTAGCAGCTCTAGCTTTCAACAACAGCTCCAGGTCTCTATTCTTCAATCCCCCTCAAGGTAAACCTTCTTATCTTCACTTTATATACGGATCTCTCTCTTCATAACGCAGTTATGTGATTCCATGCTCATATACATGCACCACTATTATAGCTCTAAATTTGATAAACATACGCATAACCTTCTTGCAAACTGGCATGGATGATTCATTATCTTTCGCGTTCTTAAAAATTGCATGTATCTCACATTCTTGCTCCATGGATCCCACAATTTTTCTGTTTAGCTACTTGCACATATTATCCAATTTCTTTGGGCATGTTGTACATTATATAACTTTAGGTCATTAGCTAGTAGCTATTGAGAAACTTATTGCATGTATTGAAACCTAAAATATCTTCGCCATGCCTAACCCCTATTTGTTTACCTTAATTATCACAAGCATGTTTGTCTGATATATGCATGTACTTAGATAAGAATGTTATCCGGAACCTGTTTGTCAATAGGTCTCATAGGCCCTGTGATATGAATCTTTCAAAGAACTTCACTATTTGCCACCCCTAACGAACATAGGTTCCTTACACACTGAGAATAGTACTTAAATCATCCCATACCAGAAGCTTTTCTATAGGGTTTACCTGTCCTTTTTTCCTTTTATTTCTTCGCAATCCTCCTATTAAAGTTAAACTTACTTTGTTTTTGGGGCAGATGTCAAACCCAACCATTTCTGCTAGTTCCTTCATTTCATTAGCCAATAAGGGTTCCCATCAAGAGGAGATGTCTGATGTTGGAGCTGCACACTCAGTGGTCCCACCATCTTTTAGTGGTCAAACATGATCGAGGGTGATGGTTTTGGATGCCTCTGCAGTTACGATATCTGTGAAAGCACACATCCCCCTATAGGTCTAGGTTCCTCTACCCTTCCTGCAATGCATACCACACCTATAGACCTTTTCCTGATCTCCGAGGAGGGAGATGACAAGGCACCTTCTCCTCAAAACCTGTTACCTCTTGACTTTGGAACCTCCTTTGCTGGAGACTCTAAGCCGCCATTCTTTGACAACACTAGGGCTTCCTCTGATGAGGTCGAAGTGGGAATGATGATGATATAAAGGGAAGCTGTTAGAAACTAAGGTGTCCCTCCTGCCTGTGAGAATCTAAATTCTGCCATGACAGAAGCTAAACTAGAGAAGTTTCTAGAAACCTGTGTAGCTGGATGCACATTGGTGGTACCTCATGCTGGTGAAAGGTGCCATAAGTTTGATGAGATGGAACGTGGTAAGAATGAACCTGATGTTGTGGTGTCACATGCATCTTCAAGTTGGGTATGTCTATGCCCATGTATCCATTCTTTGTGGAGATGCTGAATTTCTATGAGTTGGAATCCATACAGCTTACTCCCAATTCCTATAGGATATCAACTTGCATGTACCTCCTGTACGCCGATAACTTCCAGGAACCTCTCTCTGTTTAGGAGTTGGGCTATTTCTATCAGTTGAAAGAGACTGGGAAGGAGGTTGGGTACTACTATTTGACTGCTTCGGGAGTTCACCAAGGTACATAAGAGGAAATAAGAATGGAATGTATGATTGGGCCGAGTAATTCTTGTACTGTTATGACAGTCATTCACTTCCAAAAGCTTTTAGTATTACTCCAAGTAAGAAACCTCCATAGTTACTCCTTATTTCTGTAGTCTATTCCCCACTTATTATTTTTACTCATTCTTCCTTAAGCCTTCCTATATGAATTCCAAAATAAACCCCATTGGTTGGTACTCCACGAGAGAGAGAGAGCTGAAAAAATGTTAGACCTTATTCCAAGTTACAGGATAGGGAGAACCTGTTAACCTCCAACCAGGAGCTGTTTGGCTTCTGTGTTGGTAGAGAACCCAGTCTTCCTGTTGAGGAGGTGACTGCAGGTGTTGGAACCTCCCAAGTTACAGGTTATCATGGTCCACCATTTCTTTATGCATAGCTTCTCTTTCTTGCTTGACATGTACATGCATTACCTTTATCTATTTATTGTATGAGTTTTTTTGTATACGAACCACCTCTTCGATTTCTGTATTTGATATTTTTATCCTGGTTTCTCTTTACATTCTACAAATATGGCTTTTGTTATTCCCTCTTTTATCAAGAAATTTCTTAAATATGAAGATGTATTCAAGGATGAAGATAAGGATATGTTGGACTCTCCTACCGAAGCTACCCCCATCTCTACATCTTTTGTTCTGCCAGCTCCCATAGAGCCTTCTAGAATCTCTTCTAAGAAGAAGTTGTCAACAAGCTCCCACGACACTGCTTCCACACCTGATCTACGCTCTGGGAAGAGGTCCCGACTGGTAGTGGCACATTTTGCTTCTCTTGAAATGCAGGCATTCACCAGGATGTTGGGGGAACAGGTGTTAGACAAGGCGGTAGCTGAATGGTCCAAGATGAGGATGAATGAGGTCTCCGTGCTTTATTGGCGGTAGCTGCCCATAGTACTTTTTTGTAACTGAGGTTCGGGGAGCAGCTGGTGGCAGCATCTAGGGGGACCAGAAATTGAGAGAAGAGTTGAAAGAATTGAAAACCAAACTCAAGACCTCTGATGAGGAGAAGAAGAAATTGTTTGATGCCAACAAGAAGTTGAAGTCCTCAGAGTCTATGTTGGTGAAGGAGAGAGGGCAGCTGAGCAACTTGACTAAGCAACATGAGATGGAAAGGGAGAAGCAGGAAGCTACCCATGCTAAATTAATCCAGGAGCTGAAGGAACATGTGGATGCTCTCCAAAGTGCCATGAATACATACAAAACTCTTAGAGCGCCTCGAGAGAAGGCTAAGTACGAAGATGGCTATGATAATGGTGTTAAAGATTACTTAAGATCTACGTATAAGAAGGTGTCGAGCTTTGACTAGTCTCTCCCGGGAGATGATGTTTTGGCCCTGGTAGAGGAGCTGAAAAAGCTTATAGTCTGAGGTTCCATCCCTCTTCCCGAAGAAGCTCTATCTGGAGGTGCCACCTCTATAGCACCCGTTGAAAAAGATTCATTCAACACCGATGATACCCCTCATGCCGAATGATACTCTCTCTTCTTCATTCCGTGTCTTACTTTTAATACTTCCTGAATATTTAATGGTTTTAATCTGGATATTATAAATTTGTTTCTAAATGAGGTGGTGGGCACCTCTAATGCTCCACGTATGTGCTTTGAATACTTTTTGCTTTCTTTAGGATATCCAAATTTCTTTTGATCTCCTTATCTGTCATGATATATCTTATTTTTATGCCACATTATTTTGATTGTCTACTCCATCATGCCTCAATATCTTCTCAACTTGTTTGATAGGCCACGTGTGCCGTCCTATTGTATTACATCTGTTCTATAGACAGTAGCTCTGTTAGTTGACTTGAATTTTAAGAATAATTCATATATCTCAGGAACCTGTAAATCCCTTAGAACCTTCCTACATACTGGAACCTCCCTATTAGTAAGGTACCAATGAAGTAGGTGGAACCTCCCAACGTTATCAGGGACCTCCCAGATTGACTAAGCCTTTGAAATGACAATTTCCTTTTGGTTTCATCATAGCTTCCATGAGAGGGTCTTCGTTTGTCATATGGACAAGAATCACAGGAGCTATGGTCAGGCATCTCCTTGGGCTAGAACACAGGAACCACATGAGCCAGGACTAGGAATCTCCTAGGTTAAATCACAGGAACCGCAAAAGCCAGGACTAGGCACCTCCTAGGTTAAATCTTAGGAACCATATGAATCAGGTCTAGGCACCTCCTGGGTTAAATCACAAGAACCATATAATCCAGTACTAGGCACCTCCTAGGTTAAATAACAGGAACAACATGAGCCAGGACTAGGAACCTCCTGGGTTAAATCTCAGGAATCAAAAGAGCTAGGACTAAGCACCTCCTGGGTTAAATCACAGGAACCTCCGGAGCTAAGACTAGGCACCTCTTAGGTTTTTGCTTAAAATTTGGCTTCTTTCAAGATCCTACTCTAGAAAGGATATCACCTACTACCCCCACCTCCAAGTTCTTTAGTGCAGCTTGATGGGCTGGTGAACTTATTCTGTTGAAACTACTTATGTGATGCTAAAAGATAAATAAAGGAAAGTTGCCACTACTTTCATTAAAATTGAGAACATTACATCATGACCCCAGAAGGTTTATAGGTGCCATCCCCGAGTGTAAAAACAGGAAATGAAATGGAAGCTATGACTAAGTGAAGATTTAAAATGCATAAGCATAAGCTTGTATAGATTTCCAAGCTTGAAAGAGGGCTACTTTTCCTACTTGATAAAGGAAAAAAGATTACTTATAATATTTTTTAAGATGATCGGCATTCTTGCCCTTGGTAGGTGTTGGTCCCTGATATTGTAGAAGGGGGTTGAATACAATATCAATATTTAATCGCATAATATTAGATTTAAAAATATTATTTTAATTTCTCACGAAATATTATTTTTTGATGAAATACTGTTCAAATAGAAGATATTATTTTAACTTGAAAAGTATTACAAAATTAATACGATGAAAGTTTATATAACTGTTTAAATATTTAGAACAATTTTGACATGAATTGTTCTGATTTAACAATTATAATGCAAACTTGCACAGAAATATATGAATATTACAATGCATACACGTTTCTGAATTTGAATGTTTTCAATCTTGAAATAATGAAGACCTTTTTCTCATATTTATAGTGGTGGTAACTAGCAAGACTTTTGAATAAAACTTATTTAAAAAATCAAAAGACTTTATAAAATAGCCTTTAAGACTTTTCAGATTAGCTGGGCAAGACTTTTTAAACTCGGTAAGACTTTTAAAAATTCGGTAAAACTTTTGAAAAGTCTTATTGAATTAATTCGGTAAGACTTTTAAATAAAGTCTTATTAAATAATTCGGTAAATTTTTTAATTAAAGTCTTTTTGAATTATTCGGCAAGACTTTTGAAAAGTCTTATATGTATATTTCGGTAAGACTTTCTATAATTATGCAGCAAGACTTTCTTTAAATGTTAAATAAAATGTTCTTTTTAATTTAATTAATTCCACAAATATTAATTAAATAATTTATAAATTAAATCAATTCCAGATGAATTAATTTAAGTAGATAAATTAAATAATTAATTAACTTTTGATAGTAGATTTAATTTAGTTTCTTCACTGCACAACCATTGTAGTAGCCACTTGGAATCTTCTGAACTTTTCAGAAATACTATTTCTTTATTTTTCACCGACGCTTGAACATATTAATGAGCTTCTTCCGGTGAAAAGTAACAACCTCATAAAAATAATTCTTACAATCAGATTCTTTGTGTCTAGTTTACTTTCTTCGTCTTGATTCCTGTTATCATATTTATTATTTACTATTTTTTTTATCTGAGTTGAGTTGTCATCTAATTATTACAAATAGGCCTTGTCATATGCCTTTCAATCTCCCCCTATTTGTTGTTAAACATTTAACACACAAATTTCTAGAGGATAACTCAACTAACAACTAAGAAAGTAATACAACATGTAAGAACTGTAAAAAAAAAAATGGTATTATATTTAACAATTTTCCAGATTCATGTTTTGAAAGATAAATACAAGATAGATGTTCTTCTGGACTGAATAAATAATAAATAATTTCTATCTTGATCTATCTAAGTCTTCAATCTTCAGAAGTATCAACTTCACCTTCTTCTAGAGTTGAACTCTTGTGAACAGGTGTCCTCGGTACCTCTTCAGCTTCTGTTTGAGTGAATTCTCCATACATCTTTCTATGTTTAGCACGTTGTAATACCTATTGTACTTCCAACTAAACATGATCTACTGTCTCTTCCTCTACATCAAATGGCTGATTTGAATCTATTTTTGGCATTTGCCTAATGTAAGAAAAAATCTTTTTGGACAGGCAGTAGTTTCTTATCTTTTGTGCAACATCCAGCTTGCCTTGAGATCTGAACCCTTTAGACCTCAACATTTTCTCAACTTCAATCATATATTTGACTGTATAGCCCTTCAATGACTCATCATCTAGCTTCATGATTTGATATAACTTGTTAGAGAAAAATCTTAACTCATGAAGATCATATATGATTTGAGGACTAACAGCTCTTGCGAAGTCTCTTAGTTTGTCTCTGAGAAGCTCGTTTTCTTCTGAACTCCTTTTGACTTTGTTTAGCAATGTCCATACCACTGATAATGATCTTTTTTGGAAGAAATCCAACGAGATTCTGAAAGTGCCATTTCTGTGTGTGTAGACTAAAATATGAAAGTCTTCAAGAATGTAATCCAGTATGACAGTGATATAGTCCACTTCCTCTTTCAATGCTTTCATGAAGTTGTCAAGGCTGTCATTTGAATTTTCCAAGCGTTCAATCAATGACTTTAGTTGCCTATCTTCAAAAGGACCTTTTTGAAGTTTGTCTATGACTTTTCTAGAAACATCTCACTTGACACCTATCTTCAGCTGCACATCTTTCTTCTTTTCTTTTACAGTAATAACCCACATATTTTGCTTCTCTAGACTTGTTTCTCTTTCAGCTTGAGCCTTTTCCTTGACTAGAGCTTTTAGTTTTTCAGTTTTAGCATTGTTGACCTTGAAGTCTTCTTTCAATTTCCTCATGGCCTCTTCATAGGCAGGATCAGACTCTTTTTCTTCAGGAAACAAAAATTCATCATCAAAGGCAGTTTCATCCTCAGCTCTACAGTTGTCAGGATTGTATGCTTCATCTACACCACTATCTTCAACAAACTAATCTTCTGGATAATAAGTTTTTTCTGGAATGTGTTGCTCATACTGATCCTCAGAATACAATCTGGCTTTTCCTTTATTCTTAGTAGCCCCTTCATCTTCAACTACTTTCTGCTTATCTTTCTTCCCTTAGTTGAGGGATCCTCTACAGGCTTTGAAGCTTCTAAAGATTTGACTAGTTTTGACATGGTCTCGTAGACCTACTTCATTTCTTTATTCAGATGAATCATTCCTTCATCAAGTTTATTGAATCTCTTAGTTGAGATTTCTTTATTTTCAATGATTCTATGTGTCAAGCTCCTTTCCACATCATCAATTCTTTCATTTATGTTGGAAATCTCTTTCATATCAACAGCAATTAGACTTTGAACATTTTGGATATCTGGAGTTTTGATGAGAATATTGCTCTTGACATTAGCAACATCTTTCCCCACGATTGACCGTTGTTCTGTTATAGAGGCAGACTTGGATTCTGCTTGTGTTTTCCCTTTTTCCAACTCAGCATGCACAATCTACATTTGTTTCTGGAGGGCTTCTATTTTGGACAATAGTTCACTGTGTGTGCACTCACCTCGCTTGCATTCTTGTTTATTTGACTATCACTACGTGCATGTGTATCGCTCAGTGTTTGCCTCACTTCACTCGTGTTTAGTGCCTTTCCAGATCTCGATGCTGTACCTGTATATAAAACCATAATGGTTGAAGAATCAAAATGCTCTTCTGAAGCAGGTGAAGGGGCATCCTTAAAAAGATTAACTTGATGTAGCTTCTCCGTGAATGGAGCCCCAACTCCCTCTAAAGAGTAGTTTTCTCTCAAATCCACTAGTGGATAAGAAAACTTTGTTTGAAGGAAATGGATGTGAGAAATCCGGGGGGGTCACCACCTCAGACAATGTAATGCGTGGCTCGTTAGTGTCTGTGATTCCCCTCAATACCTGTAATGGCAACTGATGCTGCACTGCATCAAAAATGTCCTGGTCCACTGAAATTGTGGCATTTGACAGGTTTGTATCAAAAACATTTTCTTCATTTACAGTGCCCTCATTAGATTGTGTTTCTACAAGTGGAGGTCTTGCTAGTGTGAGCGCTAACAGTGTGCGTGACTCTTCATATGGTGTCGCGGCTGGACGGCGAATTTCAATAGAATCACCCGGTTGATTAAGTGAGTCCAGGGACTGTTGTATTGCTATTTCAAAGTCCATATCCCAATGAGAGGATAAGGATGGGTCTGCAGTTGTCTCGGGTTCATTTCTTGATCTTTTTTTATTGTGGATACAGAGCTGCGGGTTCAGTCACTATGATACCTCTACCTCTTGTTTTTCTTATAGGTTTCTTCCTTTTTCATATTCGACTCAAAGAAGTTGATAAAGAAGAAATTGTTTGGGGCTCTACCTCAGCTTAGGATTGAACCTGTGTGTTTTCAGGTTCATAGCCGAAATCCTGAAGTGTAAGACCACAAATCATAGTTTGTCATAGATATATTTATAGGTGCACTAAATATATTTATAGGTAGGAAATTAGAAGCCAGGGTGTGAGATATTACCTGATATTCCTGAACTTCATGTTCTTCTTGTTGAGTAGTTTCAAGTAGTATCTGCGCAAAATATTAAATTTCCACTTGCACTTATTCTGGCTCTTGCTGACGCAGCTGAGCCTGTGCAGGATTGGCTATTTTATTAGGAATATTTGCCATGTATTCAGTTGTTTCAATGGCTACCCCTTCAAATTTGTTCTTGTTGCTGAGTCTGGTGAACATATTCTTTTAAGTCGTTGGGGGTACTTCTACTGGACTATTTGCAAATATAGCTTTGTCCTCCTCTGACAGTACATTATTCATCAATAGCATTAGAAATCTTGGGTAAAAACAAGCTACTTTCTGATCTACATCCAATCTTCTGCTTTCATCACTACCCATCTTACTTATGATCTCTGTCAGAATCAACTTACCAAAATTGATTCTTCGATTGTGGGCCACAGAATAACCAATTACTTGAAGAAGAGTTGAAATATTGTGGAAGTTGCTCTTTATGGTGGGAGCAAAAACTTTGGCTAAAGTGTCGAAGAAATAATCCCACTCACCCACTAGGTGAGATTTAGACAACTTTACCAGGTCTATCATGCCTTGATAGTGAATTGACTATAAGAAGTTAGTTATGTCTTCAACTGTGGGTATGGTCTCAAAATTTTCTGTCAGGAACCCTAAGACTCTGTTTACGTCAATCTCATCTATTATGTATTTTGTCTCTCCTATTCTGAATGAAAATTGAACCAGCCTATCATTCGAAATATTTCTTGCAGTTGAGTATAAGGCCCTCAGAGGTTCAATCTTTAATGGAGTATTCAGGGTAATTGTTGTTCTTACTAAAGAATGTTCATTCATAAAACGGATCTAGGGCCTAAATCTAGCCTCTCTATAATTTTTCGGATCAAAGTACCCAATGAAATTGGTCTTGGAAATCACAAACATTGCAGTCATTTTTAATAATTAGGAATTTTAACAATTAAATTACTACACACTTAGCACCTTAATTTGAATATTATAAACAAAATCGAATTAATCACCCAAAATACAAACAAACCTTAACTTCAATAAATCCTCGCTTCGATTTTAAACCCTATATTACTACAAACACAGTCATTTAACAGTAATCAAATCGTCCAACACATGTATTAACAAATCAGTCCAAGAACAGTTCGAATCAAACAAAAATGGGCAGAGTTTCCATTGAAAATAAACGATTTTATCAAACCAAGCAAGCAAAAGCTTGAAATAACGATCTAAAGCAACTATAAGCAGTTAAAAGGGTTACAATCGAGGGTTTTATAGAAGTTTTTCAAAGGTCTTAGCAAGCTCTGTTCATGTGTATAAGTGTGTGTATATATGACATGTAAGACTTTTAATTAAAACAAATAAGACGTTTAATAAAACTAAAATCAAATATTCGGTAAGACTTTTGGAAATTACTCGGTAAGACTTTCGGAAATTACTCGGTAAGACTTTCCATGTTTAAACACTCGGTAAGACATTTTTAAATTTGAAATCTCGGGAAGACTTTTGACAAGTCTTGCCGAGCTTTTAATTTAAATGTCTTTTCCTTTTTAAACTAAAAATTGTTTTATTGAAAAGTCATTCTGAATAATATATATAAAAGTCTTTCTAATTTTAACAAATTAAAAGTCTTTCTGAGTTTTATTAAACAACACCATATAATACATAAATAAAAAATAGTAAACAGATATATATAAATATTATTAATTATTCCAAAATTTGAAAATAAAATAAAGGAAATTTTATTTGAAATTTAAATTAATTAATAATAAAATAACTAAATATTTGTATGCTATAATTAATAAATTAAGACTATAATTTACAAACTCCTAAATTCTTAAGGACATATAATAATTATTTATATTATTAACTGTTCTAATTAATTTAGGAATTAAATTAATTCAAACTTGAATTAATTTAATGAATAAATTAATTAAATAATTAATAACATAATCATTATTAATGTACAAAAATAATTAGAAAAACATATTACAATATATATATATATATAATGCTTATAAAATGCTTTAAATAGATATGAGTACTTATGCTATAATTGAAATAATTATCTATTAAGAGTATTAAATTATTCTTAAGATAATATTTCTAAATATTCATAAGCCCTAGGATTTTGTTGATTCAAGTCTCATAAATTCTTTAAATATTAACATTTATTATATATGAACTCAAATCAACTCTAAGTAAATAAAAATTAGTCATTGTTTAATATCCCTAGTTCACTAACCAACTTAGAGAATGTAGATTCATCAAGTAGTTTAGTGAAGATGTCAGTTATTTGATCTTCTGTGGGAACAAAATATAACACCACAGTTCCGTTCATGACATGCTCTCTGATGAAATGATACCTTATGTCAATGTGCTTGGTTCGAGAGTGTTGTACAAGATTGTTAGAGATGGTTATTGCACTTGTGTTGTCGCATAAAATTGGAATTTTATTTAACTCAAGTCCATAGTCATTTAGCTGATTCCTTATCCACAAGATCTGTGCACAACAGCTACCTGCCGCAATGTATTCTGCTTCGACTGTCGAGGTAGACACTGAGTGTTGTTTCTTGCTGTACCAGGAGATCAACCGACGTTCTAGAAACTGACAGCTTCCAGAAGTAGTCTTTCTATCTATCCTACATCCTGCATAATCTGAATCTGTATAACCTATTAGATCAAAACCTGTATCTTTAGGGTACCAAATTCCAAGATTTAGTGTATCCTTTAGATATCTAAAAATCCGTTTAACAACTATAAGATGAGATTTCCTAGGATTAGATTGAAACCTTGCACATAAGCATGTTACAAAAATTATATGTGGTCTACTTACAGTTAAGTATAATAATGAGCCTATCATACCTCTGTAGCTTGTGATGTCAACCTTCTTATTAGTTTTATCTTTGTCAAGCTTTGTGGATGTTGATAGGTGAGGAGTCTTCTAGACTGTATTTTCTCATAAGATTCCTTACATACTTTGATTGGCAAATAAAAATCCCATCTTCTTTTTGCTACACTTGCAGTCCAATGAAGAATGACAGCTCACTCATCATGCTCATTTCATACCTACTCTGCATTAACTTAGTAAATTTCTTACAAAATTTTTCATTACTAGAACCGAATATAATATCGTCAACATAAAATTGGACAAATATCATATCTTTATCATGCAATTTATAAAAGAGAGTTTTATCTATGACACCTCTAATAAAACTATTTTCAAGTCAAAACTCAGAGATAATGTCATACCATGTCTTTGGCGCCTTCTTGAGTCCATAGAGGGCTTTGAATAAGAAATATACAAAATCAACAAACTCTGGATTTTCAAAGCTAAGGGGTTGTTCCACATATACTTCCTCTTCTAGCTCTTCATTCAGAAATGCACTCTTCACATCCATTTGATAAACTTTGAAATTGGAATGTGCTGCGAATGCTAGAAATATACTGATGGTTTCAAGTCTTGCAACTAGTGCATAGGTCTCATCATAATCAATTCCCTCTTCCTGGGAGTAACCCTTTGCCACCAATCTGGCTTTGTTTCTTGTAACAATGCCATCACCGTCTAACTTGTTCATGTATACCCATTTGGTACCAATTACATATCCATCTTTTGGCCTGGGTACTAGTTTCCATACTTCTTGTCTCTCAAGCTAATTAGGGTCTTTTTGCATGGCAAGCACCCAATCTGGATCAGTTAATGCATCTTCAATCTTCTTTGGTTCTTCTTGAGATAGAAAAACTGAAAATAGACATTCATTTGAAGTTGTACTTCTAGTTCTAACTCCAATACCTGGATCACCTATGATCAATTCAAAAGGATGATCTCTGCTCCATATCGTTTTCCTTGATAGGTTTGATCTTGATGATTCACCTCGATATTCATTGTGATGTTGTGTTCTACCAGTAGATCCATCATCTCCCCTTGAGTTGAAGTCAGGAT
This sequence comes from Oenanthe javanica, assembly GCA_008931105.1. Lineage (NCBI taxonomy): Eukaryota > Viridiplantae > Streptophyta > Magnoliopsida > Apiales > Apiaceae > Oenanthe > Oenanthe javanica. Next base: position 24,591 of record QRFB01009662.1, read on the forward strand.
GACTTATTGATCCACCACTGGTATTAGTAGTATCTCTAATGTTACCATTGTTTCCACCACTATTACTTGGATCATTATCATCATTATTGTCATCATCATTTCCTGATGCAACCTCAGGTTCTTCTTCGTCATCAGAATGTGAGTCTGGATAATTATCAAACTTTAATGACTCGGAAGAATCTTCAGTTTGGATATTTGGGAGTTTAGTTTCATCAAAAGTAACGTTGACATTTTCTTTTACTTGGTAATGATCAATTATGACCCTATATGCTCTTCTTGAATAACCGACAAAAATAACTTCATGTGCCTTGGCCTTGAACTTTCCATGATGTTCATCTCCATCTTTCACCATATAACATTTGGCTCCAAATACATGAAAGTACTTAATTGTTGGTTTCTTGCCAGCCATTAATTCATAGGGAGTTTTCATATGATCTTTATTTATTAGAGTTCGATTCTGGGTATAACATGCTATGTTTACTACTTTAGCCCAGAAGTAGATAGGTAACCTTGATTCACTTAACATTGTTCTTGTAGCTTTAATCAGGGTTCGACTCTTCCTTTCTACAACTCCATTATGTTGCGGAGTTCTTGGTGCTGAGTATTGTCTTGTTATCCCTTTATCTGAGCAAAAGTTATTCAAAACTTCGTTCTTGAATTATGTTCTATTGTCTGATCTGATTGCCCGGATAACTAGCTTTGAATCTAACTCAATTAGGCTTACATGATCAATCACCAATTATGGAGTTTCATCCTTCGAGTTCAAAAATAAAACCCACGTATACTTTCTTTCTTTGACTTCCCTTTTGACATGCCTCACACAATCCTTCTTGTGTAAATTCCATCGGAGGTAGTCCTCTCACCACATCCCTCTTGACTAGAGAGTTCATTGTTTTGAAATTCAGATGTGAGAGTTTCTTGTTCCATAGCCAACTTTCTTCTGATGATGCCTTTGAGTAAAAAAAGTTTGCTTCATCTTTAGTTCCTGAGTTGATATCGGCTACGTACAAGTTTCCTTTCATTATTCCACGTAAGGCCAGTTTGTCGTCTTTAGAATGAGCTATTAAAAACTTTTCCTTGATAAAGTTTACTTTGTATCCTTTATCACAGAAGTGATTGATGCTGAGAAGATTGTGTTTAAGTCCTTCCACTAAAGAGATATTTTCAATGATAACATTTCCAACATTTAACATGCCATATCCCGTAGTCATTCCTTTGTTGTTATCTCCAAAGGTGATGATTGAGTCAGCTCTTTCAACCACGTCTGATAGCAGGGCTCTATCTCCGGTCATATGCCTTGAAGATTCGTTATCCAGGATCCATATAACCCGGTTAACCTGTTTAACTCCCTGCAAATATCAAACATATTAAATCATCTTCGGAGCCCAAAATTGATTGGGCCCGACATACTTAAACAAATTGACATTTGTCAACTTTGACAATATATCCTTTTCGAACAACAACAACATCCACCTTGACTGTACTTACATTCCTATAAACAGTCTTAACAACTTTTTATTTAGACTTAGGAATATATGTTTCCTTCTTGACATGTGAGGGAATCGCAGTCTTGGATTTTGCAAATTTATTATTGATGTGTTTTCTAGGTATCATGTTATTTTTACTAGCAATCATGCATTTGAAATATGCAAACATAGCATTAAAAGCACCCAACATATAATTTATAACACCACAAGGTTTATGGCATTCATCAATAATAGGCATGTTATTCAAAACAGTAGGTGTCTTAACATTTTATACTTCAACTTTATCAGCAGTTTTAAAGTTTTCAGTAGAATGATATCTGTTGTTACTATCCCTATTATTGACAAACCTATTAGGTCTATTCAATTTGTTTTTTTAAGTCTTTAGCACCTATACTAGGATTGGGGGAATCAGAAGTCACTGGTGTCTTGGGTGCCCTACTCTCATCTTGGACATTAACTCCTTGTATGTCCCTCACTTGTTCCTCTCTTTTCTTTTCTTCCTCGGAATCCTCTAACTTCATTTCATAAGAAATTAATATAGAGATCTCAATGATTGGTTCTTCTATCGGGGTTATGAAAAGAGATTTAGATGTGTCTTTAACAACATGTGGGATACCCCTTTCTTTAGCACTTTTTCTGAACGTGGTTATGTTGCTTGCCTTTCCTATAGATTGATTGTACTCAAAGCCTATTCCAACTTTTCATTTTATCTCTCGTTGGTCAATTAGGTCTTGTGCAATATACGATAAATTCTTATAGGCTAGACACTTCTTCTTTTCTTCTATTATCTGATTTCCGAGATATGCTTTAACCTTAACATCGCAGCTGACTCTATTGACATGAAAAGATAAGTTGTTAGGTCCAAATGTGTTGTAGAGGGGGGGGGGGGGGAATACAACTTTTCGAATTAATGAAGCAATAAATACTATGTAATAAATGAACACAATGATTCAAGGAATATATGTCTTATATATA
>QRFB01009663.1:0-30719 GCA_008931105.1 Oenanthe javanica
TAACAGGCTTCTCCGCCGCTATAAGGAGTGAATCTTTTTATAGTGGAAAAATCTCGAGTTCAGCGAGGGACTCGGGGACTGGACTAGGGGTGAGCGGATCCGTTAGAGGATTGCGTCATCGCAAACCAAGATAAAAATCTTGTGTGTTGTGCTCTATTTCTTTACTCTCTTTTAATTTCGGCATTTGATTTACTAGTTGACTAGTAACATTTTTAAAAGAGACGAGAAAATTTTTAAAAACGCCAAGCTCTAATTTTTTAAAAGGGTATTAAGCTATTCAACCCCTCCCCCCCCTTCTAGCTAATACCCCATCCTTACGGACCTAACACATTCCAAGTCGATGGGAGGTCAAACCCTATAGGGCTCATCGACCTCGGTCCAAGTCGATGGGAGGTCAAACCTTGAAGGACACATCGACCTCAATTCAGCCCCTTGGAAATCAAATTCGACCTGGGCTTGAAATTGAGGTTTATTAGACCTCAATCCAGGTCTATTTGACCTACAGCTCAAACGAGGTTTGAAACCACTCAAGTCAGTCAGACGAGGTTTGAAACCCTTCAAGTCTGTCAAACGAGGTTTGAGACCACTCAACTCAAATGAGGCATGAGGCCCCTCAAGCTAGTCAAATTCGACCTGGGCTTGAAATTGTGGTTTATTAGACCTCAATCCAGGTCTATTTGACCTACAGCTCAAACGAGGATTGAAACCCCTCAAGTCAGTCAGACGAGGTTTGAAACCCTTCAAGTCTGTCAAACGAGGTTTGATACCACTCAAGTCAAACAAGGCTTGAGGCCCCTCAAGCTAGTCAAATTCGACCTGGGCTTGAAATTGAGGTTTATTAGACCTCAATCCAGGTCTATTTGACCTACAGCTCAAACGAGGTTTGAAACCCCTCAAGTCAGTCAGACGAGGTTTGAAACCCTTCAAGTCTGTCAAACGAGGTTTGAGACCACTCAAGTCAAACGAGGCCTGAGGCCCCTCAAGCTAATCAAATTCGACCTGGGCTTGAAATTTAGGTTTATTAGACCTCAATCAAGGTCTATTTGACCTACAGCTCAAACGAGGTTTGAAACCCCTCAAGACAGTCAGACGAGGTTTGAAACCCTTCAAGTCTGTCAAACGAGGTTTGAGACCACTCAAGTCAAACGAGGCCTGAGGCCCCTCAAGTTAATCAAATTCGACCTGGGCTTGAAATTGAGGTTTATTAGACCTCAATCCAGGTCTATTTGACCTACAGCTCAAACGAGGTTTGAAACCCCTCAAGTCAGTCAGACGAGGTTTGAAACCCTTCAAGTCTGTCAAGTGAGGTTTGAGACCCCTCAAGTCAAACGAGGCCTGAGGACCCTCAAGCTAGTCAAATTCGACCTGGGCTTGAAATTGAGGTTTATTATACCTCAATCTAGGTCTATTTGACCTGCGGTTCAAACGAGGTATGAGACCCCTCAAGTCAGTCAGACGAAGTTTGAGACCCTTCAAGTCTGTCGAACGGGGTTTGTGACCCCTCTAGTCACTCATACGAGGTTTGAGGCCCCTCAAGTCACTCAAATGAGACATGAGACCCCTCAATCCAGGTCTACAAAAATATAAAATATAAATTATTATTATTTAATAATAATAATAAAATCTGGGTTGGACTTTATGTGGATAAAATTTATCTGAGTGGGACGCCTCATTTTATCCGAGTTGGACACCTCTGAATCGAGGAAATATTTATCCAAAATTAATTGGGTAAAAATAGAAGTTATTATTATTTAATAATAATAATATCCGGGTTGGTCTTTATTCGAATAAAATTTTATCCGAGTGGGACACTTCCAAATTCGAAATCAAATTATTCCAAAATAAATATTATTATTTATTAATGATATTTGGAAAAAAAAAAAGTGCAAAAAAAAAACGAGCAGGATTGAGCTCGATGTCAAGGAGCTGAAAATTTTCGACCTCAAGCCAGAATCAACTATGAATTCGACCTCAAATGAAGTTGTCGTCGACTTGGAAAATTTGGGTGGCCAAACTACAAACTGGTCACCCAAGTTTGACAGAATTTACGAATTCTTCCCTAAACTTTAAAAATTGACGATAACTCCCCTGAAGTTTATAAATTTACGAATTCTCCTCTGAAGTTTGAAAACTTACAATTATCACCCTGAGGTTTATAAACTTGCGAATTCTCCCCTGAAGTTTGTAAATTGACAAATCAAGGCCTTCAAAATTACAAGTTGATCCCTGATGGAAAAATTATATAAAAAAATTCTTAAATTATTAGAAATAATTAGGAAAAATACCCGTTGGTACACAAAAAATTCCTAAATTATTAGGAATAATTACGAAAAATATCTGTGGGTACATAAAAATTCCTAAATTATTAGGAATAATTATGATAAATACAGTGGGTACATAAAAAATCCCTAAATTCTTAGGAAAAATACCCGTGGGTACATAAAAATTCCTAAATTATTGGGAAAAATACCCATGGGTACATAAAAATTCCTAAATTATTAGGAATAATTAAGAAAAATACCCGTGGGTACATAAAAAATTCCTAAATTCTTAGAAAAAATACCCGTGGGTACATAAAAAATTCCTAAATTCTTAGGAAAAATACCCGTAGGTACATAGAAAATTCCTAAATTATTAGGAAAAATACCTGTGGGTACACAAAAATTCCTAAAATATTAGGAAAAATTATGAAAAATACTTGTGGGTAGAGAAAAAATTCTTAAAATAATAGGAAAAATTATGAAAAATACCCGTGGGTAGAGAAAAAATTCCTAAAATATTAGGAAAAATTATGAAAAATACCTGTGGGTACATAAAAAAATCCTAAATTCTTAGGAAAAATATCCGTGGGTACATAAAAAATTCCTAAATGCTTAGGAAAAATACATGTGGGTACACAAAAAATTCCTAAATTTTTAGGAAAAATACATGTGGGTACGTAATAATTCCTAAGTTATTAGGAATAATTAAGAAAAATACCTGTGGGTACACAAAAATTCCTGAAATATTAGGAATATTACAAAAACTACTTGTGAGCACCATATGATCCCTAAAATATTTGGGAAAAATACAAAAACATCTGTGGGTGATATAAAATCATAAAAATTGGTTTGAAATCGAAGATAATCATGAAATTCCACCTCAATTAAGGTCGAAGTGAAGCCATAGCATTGAGGCCAATCGACCTCAATTGCTAATCGACATGGATGTACATTTTAACTATAGTTTGACCTCAATCGAGGTCGAAACGAAGATAAAGCCTAGAAGGTCTGTTCAAACTTTTAATCAAATTCGACTCCAAACGAGATCGATAATCGTCCTCGATTATTTTTCGATCTCCCGGTAATTTGAGGCATAGTTCGACCTCAATCGAGGTCGAAAATGAAGCCCAAGCCAAGGTGGCCTATTTGATCTCAAAGCACCAATCGACTTCAAATGGATAATTAATCGTTAAATTCGACCTCAACGAGGACGAATTCGATCCCAGAATTAAGTTTCGACCTCAATAGCCAATTGAGGCCTAATTCGACCTCAATCGAGGTCGAACTCCTCTTCAGTCCCATGTTTCGACTTCAAAAAGCCATGAAGGCCTATTCGACCTCGATCGAGGTCGAAATCGACTTCATTCCTTGTCTCAACCTCAAGGAGTTTTGAGACCTAATTCGACCTCAATCGAGGTCGAAATCGACTTCAGTCCCATGTTTTGACGTCAAGGGATTTTGAAGCCTAAATCGACCTCAATCGAGGTCGAAATCAACCTCGATCACACAGTTCGACTTCAAAGGTTTTTGAGACCTAAAATCGACTTCAATCGAGGTCAAAATCGACCTGACTTACAGGTTTGGACCTCGAGGATTCTTTTAGGTCTAATTCGACCTGGAACACACGATTCGACCTCGAAGGTTTTTGAGGTCGAAAATCGACCTCGATCCTGGTCGATTTAGGGCAAAAATGCAAAAAATATCTTCGGCAAGTTAGCTACGAGTAAAAGTCCTTTGGGGACAGATTTATTTAATATTAATTCTCTAAAATAGTTAAAAATAAAAAGGCCTGAGCCCAACAGACAAGATAAAATTGACTGAAATGAGTCAAAAGCCCAATAAGGCACTAAAAACCCTTTGTGAAATTTTTACGAAAACTCACGAAGTTTTCCCAAAATTTGGGGGGCAAATGATATGGGTAAAAAATAGCACTAAGGAAATAATAAATGTAGTATTTATTATTTCATTTATTAGACCTAGCATGGTCCACAGGCTTAGGCCCTTGAAACAAACAAGGAAAATAATAAATCCAAGGATCAACTGGATTTGTAAGTCCAGCCCACAAGCTCTGTTGAAGCCATAGGCCGATTAAGCCTTTATTATTAATTAATTTCATAATTAATTAATAAAGGCTCAGTAAAGGCCCAAGAAGTCTGTTGAAGGCCCGCATCCTAGAAGGATCTAGAAAACCTATTTATTAATTAATTTCGTAATTAATTAATAAAGCCTCAACTAAAGGCTTGAAGAGTCCTACGAGACCCTTCATCTGTGGAAGGCTCTAAAAGCCCAAGTTCAAAGATAATCATCATCTGCTAGAGTCCAACGCGGGCTCTCATTCCTAAGAGGTTACAACAACCTTATGTCAGTAGGAGACTTGGCCCCCAAGTCTCCTAACCCTATTCTAACTCCAAGGCCTTCGTGCGCCTATATAAAGGGCCTAACCTCTCAGTATTAAAACTACGTTTTTGGCTTGATTCTCTAAACACAACAGAGATACATAGGCAGTTAACGAGGACCCGAGATAGTCACGAAACGTTAGTGCAGCCATTAAAGCTCGAAGCTCACCCAAACCCTAGCATTAATTACGTATTAAAGACACCTCGTTTTTGATCCGTAACAATATCATACTTAAATTCGAATTTCTTATTTAATTTAAATTCATAATTTAAATTAATTCTCCTTAAGCGTTCTTTGTGAGTGACCCTTTAGGTTATTATTACGTTGACCATAATTTTAATATCCAATAATAAAATTATAAACAATGAATGACATCTAGTAAATACATCATTGCTACCCAAGTAATAATAATTAATTGGTGATTCAATTAAATCTTTAGTGAATAATGTATAATGTAATATAATCTCTTTAACCTTATATTATAGATCAAACTCGAGGCATGTTTCGTGTCATCCTCTTCAACGTTTAATCCAGGTTTCCTTGATCAATGAGTAGACTATTAAACAAATCAACATTTGAGCACGGCCATGCATTTTATAGTCTCATGCAATCAAGAGGTCAATAATATCACTCCTAAATAGGAAGGTTAAATCATTTATCTATCATTCATATTTCACATATGATTCATAGTATACACAATGTCCACCTTTATCATCACCCGGTTAAAGGTAACTTTTAGTCTAATCAAAGTATATTAATTCTCGTATAGAAATATAATGATTTCAGGTCAGAGGATCATTACATCATTATCACAATGAGAATTTCTTATGACACTTATTAACATGTAGAATCTCACGGCGGGTCATTCCAGTNTACATGCACTTATGTTCTTGACTTTAGTGTCACCATACATATGACTAATGAGATGTAGTTATCTGTTAACAAACATACTAGTCTTTTCGCATTATTATTGTCCTTAAATAATAATAATCGACTAGGGAATTTTAGGAATAAGATACTATTCATATAATCTCATTTTTAAGTCACATACTTAAAGATATATAATACGTATCAAAATTCCAAGGACATTTATTATGCTCTCAATTTATTACACAGTAAATAAAATATAATAAATAAATAATAATCAATAAAATATAAACTTTAATAATAAAATATTTTCCTTATAATATAAAAATAATTGTCTCTAGGGCACAATTACTAACAGTATGAGTATATGGCGATGATGCCTCTTGAGCCTAACTTGCTTTATTTCATATTAGTTGATGTTTAAATGAATTGGGTTTACTAGATATTGGCATGCATATGAAGTGGTGTGATATTTTGAGGTGTTCTAGGGTGCTCACTTTTAAATTTTAAAAATTTATGTATATCTGGTGTATGTTTGAACTTGATAATTGATTTGACCTTGGTGTGCTAGCTGCTGTCATTTGGTATATGAATCAAGTGGGTTATAGAACTGCATGTTCGTTTCGGATTCCAAAGTGAAATATATATATATATATATATATATATATATATATATATATATATATATATATATATATATATATTTCAGATCATATGTTGTTGGTTGTAAGAAATAGTCACAAGTTATATGATGAGTTATTATGTTGATTTAAAGTCTTTACTTTATAATGGGGAAAATATATAATTGATTTAACTGTTAGTTCAAATTAGTATATAAGAGCTCTATGACTTCCAAGTTATTCGAATAATTGGGTTATAGTATGAATGCCTAATTTATAGGTCGATAAGATTACATGAGTACTTGTCTATGTGGTTGGGCTGGTTGAATTCCGATTGGTAGTGAAATAATATAAAGGAGATGCTACCGAAATTGTTTTTAAAAAATCAATAAACCTTCTTTCAAAACCTTAATGGCACGTCTCTCGAATATAATCTATACTACTAGTTTGGAATATTATTTGAATTATGCATATATAATTTAGAGGTGTACTTGTATGTATGATTTATAATTAATATTATACGTGGATAATATAAGTAAATAATATTCTAGGATTATCGACGACATAGAAGACTAGAATCAGACGTTCACTATGAACGTCGAGTCGAAGTGTTTACAAACGATACTAAAGTAGTGTCCTTATATGTAGATAAGAAGGACATTGGCATAGCTGGTAATAAGGGCAAGGCTAAGGTTGAATTTCAGTAGAAGATTTTAGTGATTTTGTAAAGCTACTTTTGAGGCAAGTATTTTCTTCTTGATCATCCTAAACAGTTTTGTTTTACTATTTCAGTTATTCATATCATGATAAATAGTTATTGTTCAGAGCTATTTATGATTCTTATATTATTTTGTGCATCAGAGTATTTGTCATTCGTACTCTTGATATTGGAAGTTGATTATAGTAAACACATCATATCCGGTGTTATCGTAGAAAATAATGGGGATATGATCTGCATTTAAAACTAAGCATACCTTTGATTTCGGATGCTCTGTTGGATTGGAAAAAGATTGCATTTGATGCCACCTAGTTGGTCCAACATTTATTGAGGAGGATATGGTAACCATTCCATCTTCCTATACGATAACATTACTTGCATATTTGGTACCCATTTTGAGAATTCTTGTTATAACTACGGGTATAGAAATATACCGGTAGGGTATAAAGAGGTCCTATTACTTTTAGAATGAACAGGGAGCAATTGTGTTTATTATATGTTGTATCCAATCCATATTGCCAGTGATGCTATTATATATTGTGATTCCGCAGATGATTCATTTCTATGACATACTGCACTGTTTCAATTTTAATATAAACTGTGAGTTATAAACTATTTAGTTTAATAATAAATTGTTTTACATTTCCGTTCTTTATTCAGAATATATATCCTGGCTTTATTTTGATTTCTTTATATATATACTTGCTAATCATTTCTTTGGCTCACTCTTCCTTTCTATTTAAATCTTTCTAGAGTGTCACTATGAGTCACCATAGACGTTCTACCAGGAGTAGGGAGACACAGATTACGGGACCGCTTACTCCACGAGCCTCTTAGGTACTAGTTGTTTTGAGTTTGGCTGTAGATAGAAGTTGTAATAAAACTGTACTTAGACTTTAAAAACTTCTGTAGACGTTGTTGGTTATGAGTTGCATTTAGTTTATTTTTGTAATAATGTATTTGGATTTATTTTTAGTTTTCAGCTGCTTCATTTCACACTATAACCTGTTAGCGATTCTTGGTTATTGGCGGGGTCAGTGTGCTTCTGATTTATATTATTTTATTATTGTTGGTTGTTGATTGGTTTTGACCCCAAATTTAGACCCCGGATTTGGAGGTTGTTACAGTTGGCATCAGAGCTACAGGTTGGTAGTCACTGAAATAAGCAGAGATATAGGCCGTTAAAGATTTGGTAGATCACGTGAGATAGGTTTACATTTATATGAGTTAATTTTACATTTACTTGAGTTAGATTTATATTTGACTTTAGCTTTAAGCCTATGTTGTAAGCAGTGTTGTGATACTATTTTATTTGGTTGCAGCCGGGTCCAGCTAACCCAGTTGCACGAGCACCTGTACAGCCGGATCCAACCAACCTTTTCGCAAGAGCACCTGGTTTTCCCGCTTTGACAATTATGCCATCATTCCACGAGGATATACATAGTGCCGCTGAGATTATGCAGCCTGACTACCACCCGATGGAGCCAGGGTATTATATACGGTTCAACTTTATTCCAGATCCTACCTATCCTATGCAGCCAGTTGACCAGCATTTTGAGCAGGAGGTACCTCAGATTATGCCACCAGCACTTGTGTTACCACTAGCAGCCCCAGTAGTTGCAGGACCATCACATGCAGCTCTGTACATGCCAGGAGCTTTTACAGATCAGTCTGATCCATCAGTTCAGTGTCCTTACTTGTCACCACCACCACCTATCCCATGGCAGCAGATGCCACTTGGGCAGCCTTGTATTCAAGCCTTAGTTGATGATATTATGGGGAGGTCTGATGCTACCTCGAGTGGTCAGGTGGGAGAGCCCCGCACAGTGTGCTGTTGTATCTATATAAATATTATATATATATATATATATATATATATATATATATATATATCAACGGCAATTTTATAGTGTATATCAGTGTTATTATATTTAGTCATGTTTTTACTTTTAACATTCAAGTACATTAGTAGTTGTGCAACATGATCTGATAACATGAATGAAAACAAGGATTTTATTTAAAAAGGAAAATTGTTCCTTTTCTTTTCTACATATGCCCTTCTATTACCAATGTTATATCAAGACATGTATAACAACATACTAAATAACTTGTTTGTTTGTGTTATTAGAATAATGGAAAATCAATAGCCAGTCAATAATCATATGGAGCAAGAAGGCAACAATCAAAACTCTAGGGAACAGGGTAATCTGAATAATATGCAACAGATCCTAGAGTTATTCCGATAGCAAATGGATAATCTCACACGACAACAACAACAACAACAACAACAACAGTTGCCAGCACCACAGGCAGTGACATTTAAGACATTTCAAACCATGAAATCTCCAGAGTTCCATGGAACAACAAACCCAGTGGAAGCCAAGGCATGGCTGAAAGAAATTGAGAAATCCTTTGCCTTAGTAAGGATGGATAATAATCTAAACACGGAGTGCTCCATTTACTTTTTAAAGGGAGAAGCCAATTACTAGTGGGAATCAAGGAAGTCTCTTGAGGAAACATGAGTAATTACCTGGGAGAGGTTTAATGAATTATTTTTGGAGAAATATTCCCTGCGCTACATGCAGAACCAAATGGAGATCAAATTCTTGGAGTTGAAGCGGGAAGGAAATGTGGCGGATTACGAGACTAAGTTTACAGAATTGTCTAGGTTCATGCCAGATTTTGTAGACACTGAAGAGAAGAGGGCCAAGAGGTTCCAACAAGGATTGAAAGCATGCGTCCGTAGTAGGGTGGATGTTTTCAAATTAACCACCTACACGGCCATTGTTCAGAAGGCTATGATTATCGAAGCTGAGAGTGACATGTCTCAGAAAGAGAAGGATGGAAAGAAGAGGAAGTTAGACAATCGCTCAGGGAATCCACAACATAATCGGGTTCAGAATAATTTCAAAAACCGAGCTAGATTTCAGTTCAGAGGTAATGGGGGACTAGGAAATGGAAGCTAGAATTTTGGGAATCAGGGAAACCGGTTCCAGAATAATAATCAGCAATAAGCACCCCAAGTTTTTAACAATAGTCCACAATAAGGATTTCGACCAGCCCCACCATGTAAGATATGTGGAAAGAACCATGGAGGAGCATGTAACCTGTTTAATGTGTCGTGTTACCGATGTGGCAGGAAAGTACATTATGCCAGCACGTGTCGTTCACCAGTGTTTGTTGGAATAATTTGTCATAAGTGTGGAAACAAAGGTCATTTCACAAAAGATTGCTGAACGAATGTAAACCCAGTGAACTAGAATCAAGCCACAGGGTCAGGCAATGGTGGAAAGCCCAAAGCCAGAACTTTCAACATGACCATGGGAGAGGCAGAACATAACACAAATGTGATTTCAGGTACACTTCCCATAAACTCCATTATTGCCAAAGTACTTATAGATTCGGGTGCTACAAATCTTTTATTTCTAAAGAATTTGTGAGTAAACTAGGCTGTGAATGTCAGTTGTTGAATGAGACATTAGTGATAGAAATAGCTAACCAAGAGCGTATACCCGTAAGTCAAGTATATCCAGGGTGTAATATCGAGATTTTGGGATAACACTTTTGTGCTAACTTTATACCTTTCAAGTTAGGAGAATTCGAGGTTATATTGGAAATGGATTGGTTAACAAAGTATAATGCCCAGATTTATTATAAGAAGAAAGAATTAAAGTTAAAGACAGAGGGTGATACAGAAGTTGTATTTCTTGGATAGAAGCAACCCAAGAAATATGTTTGTTGGTTGTAAGAAATAGTCACAAGTTATATGTTGAGTTATTAGGGTGATTTAAATTCTTTACTTTATAATGGGGAAAGTATATGATTGATTTAAGTGTTAGTTCAAATTGGTATATATGAGCTATATGACTTTCAAGTTATTCGAATAATTGGGTTATAATATAAATGCTTAATTTATAAGTCGATAAGATTGCTTGAGTACTTGTCTATGTGGTTGGGTTGGTTGTATTCCGATTGGTAGTGGGATAATATAAAGGAGATCCTCCCAATTTTTTTTAAAAAAAAATCAATAACCCTTCTTTCAAAACCTTAATGACACGTCTCTCGAATATAATCTATACTACTAGTTTGAAATGTTATTTGAATTATGCATATATAATTTACAAGTGTACTTGTATGTATGATTTATAATTAATATTATACGTGGATAATATAAGTAAATAATATTCTAGGATTATCGATGACAGGGTAGACTAGAATCAGACGTTCAGTATGAACGTCGAGTCTAAGTGTTAACAAACGATACTAAAGTAGTGTCCTTATATGTAGATAAGAAGGACATTGGCATAGCTGATAATAAGGGCAAGGCTAAGGTTGAATTTCAGTAGAAGGTTTCAGTGATTTTGTAAAGCTACTTTTGAGGCAAGTATTTTCTCCTTGATCATCCTAAATACTTTTGTTTTACTGTTTCAGTTATTCATATCATGATAAATAGTTGTTGTTTAGAGCTATTTATGATTCCTATATTATTTTATACATCAGAGTATTTGTCATTCGTACTCTTGATATTGGAAGTTGATTATAGTAAACACATTATATCCGGTGTTATCATAGTAAATAATGGGGATATGATTTGTATTTAAAACTAAACATAACTTTGATTTCGGATGCACTATTGGATTGGAAAAAGATTGCATATGAGGCCACCTACTTGGTCCAGCATTTATTGAGGAGGATACGGTAACCATTCCATCTTCCTATAGGCTAACATTACTTGCCTATTTAGTACCCATTTTGAGAATCCTTATTATAACTACGGGTATAGAAATTTACCGGTAGGGTATAAAGAGGTCATATTCTTTTAAACTGATAAGGAAGCAATAGTGTTTATTATATGTTGTATCCAACCCATATTGCCAGTGAGGCTATTATATATTGTGATTCCGAAGATGATTCATTTCTATGACATACTGCACTGTTTCAGTTTTAATATAAATCGTGAGTTATTTACTTTTCAGTTTTATAATAAACTGTTTTACATTTCCGTTCTTTTTTCAGACTTTATATCCTGGTTTTATTTCGATTTCTTTATATATATACTTGCTGAGAATTTTTTGGCTCACTCTTACTTTCTATTTAAATCTTTCCAGAGTGTCAGACGTTCTACCAGGATTAGGAAGACACAGATTATGGGACCGCTCACTCCACGAGCCTCCCAGGTACTAGTTGTTTTGAGTTTGGCTGTAGATAGAAGTTGTAATAAAATTGAACTTAGACTTTAAAAACTTATTTAGACGTTGTTATTTTGAGTTGAATTTAGTTTATGTTTGTAATAATGTATTTAAATTTATTTTTAGTTTTCAGCTGCTTGATTTCACACTATAACTTGTTAGCGATTCTTAGTTGTTGGCGGGGTCAGTGCGCCTCTGATTTATATTATTTTATTGTTGTTGGTTGTTGATTGGTTGTGACCTCAAATTTAGACCCCGGATTGGAAAGTGAGCTTTTGGACTTCTTTTACTGTCTTAGGGGGCTCCATGTCCAAGATTGCTTGAATCTTATCAGGATTGGCCTCAATACCTCTTTTGGAGACCATCAAGCCCAGAAATTTTCCAGACCCCACTCTAAAGGCACACTTGGCTAGGTTCAACATCATCTTATGAGTTATTAGAACTTCAATTGTCTCCCTTAGGTGTTCGAGGTGGTCGGCCTTGTCTAGTCTTTTGACCAACATGTCATCAATATAAACCTCTATGGTCTTACCAATTAAGTGCTTGAAAATTTTGTTTACAAGCCTTTGGTATGTTGCTACTGCATTCATAAGTCCAAAAGCCATAACCAAATAACATAAAACACCAAAATCAATTATGAATGATACCTTAGGGATGTTATCGATGTGCATTTTGATCCATCCATGAAGCTAAGTATCTCTTGCCCAACTGTGGCATCAATCAACGCTTTTATCATTGGCAAGGGGAAACAGTCGTTTGGACAAGCATCATTCAAATCTGTGAAGTCCACGCACATTCTCCACTTTCCATTAGTCTTCCTCACCATTACAGGGTTAGCTAGCCATTCAGAAAATTGAATTTCTTCAATAAACCCGGCTTCCAACCACTTCTCCACTTCTTGCTTAATGGCCTATTGCCTTTCAAGAGCAAAATTTATTTTCTTCTGCTTGACTGCTGTCCTTTTTGGATCCACATTCAGCTGATGTGTTATGAGTTTGGGGTCTATCCTTGGCATATCGGTGGCTATCCAAGCGAATACGTTACTGTTGTCTTGCAAGAATTGAACTAGTTGTTGTTTCAGGTCCTTGGGGAGTGAAGCCCCAACATAGGTCACTTTCTCATGATCTAAAGGATCTAGGGGAATGGGCTCCAAGTCCTCTGCGGGCTTCCCCTTCTTTCTTCGTGATCTATGACATCCATGTCTTCAATGGGGAGAACCTGCCCCCAGTGTCATCAGGCTTCAAGGCGACCATGTAATAACTTTTGGCCATTTTTTTGGTCTCCTCTCTCTTCTCCCACTCCATTCCTAGTTGGGAATTTGAGTTTCAGATGGTATGTATAAGCTATCGCCTTGAAGGCATGCAGCCCAATCCTTCCAAGGATTACATTATAGGTAGTGATTGCCTTGTTAACCAAGAAATTCAACATTTGAGTAGACTATCGAGGTTCTTCACCCATAGTCATAGGTAGTTGTATAATCCCCTCAATCCGAGATTCAACTCCATTGAAACCATAAATAGGCATGTTGGAGGGGGTCAGTTGTGAATCGTTGTATCCCATTTTCACAAAAACCTCATAAAACAGGATGTTTATAGATAACCCATTGTCTATCAAGACTCTTTTCACAGGAGAGTTTCCTATGACGGGGGTGATCACCAAGGGGTCATCGTGGGGGAACCTCACCCCTTCCAAGTCAGAATCATCAAAGGACAAAGAGACCTCAGTCCTTGCTCTCTTAGGAGGCTCTCCTACAATGCTCATTACTTCTCGGGCATAAGCCTTTTTGGAATTTCGGGAGTTACCTGCAGTGGTTGGTCACCCTGAAATTACATTGATCACAGGCCCACGGGGCTGATTATTTATTTTTTTGGGGTCTGAGTACCTTCATTCGTCATTGTAACCTCTGTCATTTCTAGCACCATCCTTGGTGTATTTGTTCAACTTTCCTCTTCTAATCAGAAACTCGATCTCATCTTTTAACCGACGTCAATCATCAGTATTGTGTCCCTCATCTCTATGGAACCGGTAGTAAGCGTTCTTATTTCTCTTTTCAGGATCAGTCCTTAGTGGCTTCGACCATCGAAGATCCTTGTCCTTCTCAATATCCATCAGTATTTGGCTCCGGGCGGTGTTTAGCCTTGCATACTCAGTGAGCCTTGATCCTCCTTTCTTCTAGGAGTCATTAGCATTATTACTCTTCGCATACTTGGCATCAACCGTATACTCGGTATCACTCGCTCATTTCTTAGAGTAGGTGTTCGAAGCTTGAAAGCCCTAGGCTTTCCTCATACTATTTTCAGCCTTGATGTACCTTCTAGCTCTCTCCTGGAGCTCATGTATACTCTCGGGGCCCTCTTGGCTAATGATCTCCTGAACTTCTCGTTTGAATTCCCTTGCTGTAAGGCTATAATAGCTACCTTCTGGTCTAAATCGGGGACTCTCAAGGCTTCCTTAGTGAATCTGTTCATATAGTCCCTGAAGGACTTCCCTGATGTATATTCATAAGTAAAGCTGAGCTCTACTCATGGGTTTTACTGCTGATAAATTGACCAACGAAGGCCCTGCTCAAATCTTTGAATGACCCAACGGAGTTCGGGGGGTAGGCAACTAAACCATCTTTGTGACATACCGCTTAGGGTTTGAGGAAACACCATACACTTGACAGCGTCTTTAACAGGTTGCAACAATAGCGCATTTGAGAACATGAGAACATGGTTTGAGGGGTCTCCAGTCCCATCGTAAGCCTTGATAGTGGGCATCTTTCACTTTCTTGAGATTTTTTCGTTCATAATTTTCTCCGTTAAGGGAGGTACTGGATAATCAGGATCTTCAAGTAGAAACAAGTCTTGGGGATCATCTCTAGCATGACTTGACCTTACTTGTTTTCTGGTTGGGGGCTCATCTAGATCTATCACAGGTGCATTCCTTGTTGACCCTCCAGCCCCCTCAACTCTGGGGCGCTGTCGCCTTGCTAATGCCCTTTCCAAGTCTCTCCTCAGTCATTGGGGTTCGGCTTCATGAGAACGTATCCTTTCCTGATGGTTTATGGAGTCATTGTTTTGAGGCCCTCGGGGTTGGGTACTCCGCCCTCCAACAGGCTCCTTGCCGGGTCGTCTCTTTCGGGGGTTAATATCCTCGTTAGATGACCCCTCATCATCAGAAGAGTAAGGTCCCAAGAAATCCCGATTCCTTTGTCATGAGGTATAGTGGGGCAGTAGCCCTTGCTCATAAGAGGGCTCGTAGTTTCTCGGAAGCCCATAGCGAGGGTCGAGTATTATAACAGATGAGACCTGCAAGGTAGGAGGAGCGATAAAAGTTGTACTAAGGGGTGGAATTACCTGGAGTGGAGGAACCGAAGCATGGATAGATACATCTGGATTGGAAGGATGAACGACGATGCTCAGGGGTTCGGTACGCTAGGTACTTGCTTCAAGGTCGTCAACGGAGGTCACTGGAACAATAGCTCCTTGTTCCCGTGTCGTGGCAGCGGGAATATTGGTTTCAACAGCGGCGGTAGGGACTTCTCCTTCGAGGGTGCTCGGGGTACTTCATGTTCTTGCCATGGTTGTTATTCATTCCCACAAACGGCACCAAATGTTACGGATTAAAAACTAGGTCATCTTTAATGTATAATTAATGCTAGCGTTTATTAATTGTATGGAGATTATCAAGCTTTAATGGCTACGTTAACTTTTCATGACTGTCTCAAGTCCTCGTTAACTGCCTACGTATCTCAATCTGTCTGAGAATCAAGCCAGGACGTAGTTATAATGTTGAGGGGTTAGGCCCTTTATATAGGCGCAAGAGGGCCTTGGAGTTAGATTAGGGTTGGGAGACTTAGTGGCCAAGTCTCCTAGTGACGTAAGGTTATTGTAACCTTCCAGGAACGAGGGTCCTCATTGGACTCTTTCCACGCTAGGGTTTCTAGATCTTTCTAGGACGAGGGTCCTCAATGAGCTTCTTAGGCCTTTACTAAGCTTTTATTAATTAATTACAAAATTAATTAATAACAAAGGCTTAACGGGCCTATGCCTTCAATAGAGCTTGTGGGCTGGACTTACAAATCCAGTTGATCCTTGGATTACAAATCCAGTTGATCCTAGGATTTATTTTCCTTGTTCATTTCAAGGGCCCAAGCCTTTGGACCATGTTAGGTCTATTAAATAAAATAATAAATGCTATATTTACTATTTCCTTAGTGTTATTTTTTACCCATATCAACAATATATAGAGAACTAGAATGCTCCCGGAGATTGTATTATTGGGCCTAACCCAATCCTATGGTCCAGTTCTATTCATAAGCTCAATCATTTTACTAGTCCAAAGATATGTCTAGCTGGATTCGTGACAATACTTCCCTCTTAAAAATATCCTTGTCCTCAAGGATGAATTAAATTTGATATATTATGCAGCAACCAAAATGATCCTGGATCAAATACTAGAGTTATAACACTCCAATACCATGCACCGACCATTTTCTTGAGCACTGGTGCCTTAGATAAAACTACTAGTATGTAACACAATTTAGAACCTGTAATTTGTTGTTGGTACCATAGACAATTGATTTAAACTTCCGTTTCTTTTCACTCATCATATTTCCAACTATATTCAGGATCAACCTGTGTTGCCATATTTTCATTGCGACTCTTTGATGGCATTAAGTTTTGCTCTGCAACATTACCAAGATTCTTATCCACCGTCTTATTATTTTCTTCGCCCCTTGAAATTGCAGCCCAAACAACAATTAATATGCTTCTGCCATGATCAAAATTACGCACATTCTTCTTACTAATATATTCTGGATCAACCAGCCATGCCACATTTTCATTGCAACTTAATGCAATACGAGCCTCTATGAAGTTCTCAAATATTAAACAAGATGACGAGGGCTTTTAACATTGTCAATAGGAGGATCTGCTGCTTGAAGATTGCACTTGGTCGCATGATGGATTGTTTATGTTTTGGAAGCCGTATATGACTGAAAGAGTAAAATATAACTGCAGAAAAAATTTAACAAGTGTCTCAACATCACATATATGGCTCTCTTTTCGTGACTCAATATTTTCAGTTTGCTCCAACTTTCTAATTTGTGGTCGAAAAATTGGAGTAGGCAGGGGAAACAGATTACTTGCAGCAATGAGAATGCAAGTTCTGAGGAGGCTGCTTTCCCTTCAAAGGAGTACACATCAAAAAGAGGCAGCAAGCCCTTCGACAATTGCAACATCACTGAAATCGCCACCAGAAATTGATATACATAGCCATTGGAAAAAGTTATCCACATCTCGTCCAGCCACTCCTTTGAACTAAGCAAGCACTATAATTCCCAGGAGAATTAAACATGACTTGCAAGAACTCAACTACAGGAACAGATGGCTTCTGCCATGGTGTATCATACCCACAAAATGTTTTGATAATTTTCACCAGATATTTAGTAACGATAATTGTCCAATGGAACCCCTTGCATTTGAATTACCAAGAGTCCTACTCATACTCGTGGTGATCCCATTGGTAACTTTAGTAGCTTTTCCAGCGCTATGAGAGATAGCCTCACCATAACTGCTCTTGCAAAGCTCATTTTTATTAGAGAAATTCTGCAAGAGTCGCTGCAATTCTGGGATTCTTTGCATACCAACCAATGCAACTTGAAGCAAAGAATTCTTGTCAATTGTAGTATCCCTCAAGCCTTTATATATCTGCTCCAAATATTTGGAGAAATGAACCATGCCAAGCGCATTGAATATTGCCTTGGTAATCATCGTGTAAAACTCAATACCCCCTGCCAAGTTATAATTAAAACAATAATTATATTATTGACCTACAATCATATTTGGTGGGTAGATATGAAAACAAACAATTGTTTTTATAGATAGTTATTATTTATTTTGAATTAAAAGCAACTATACTCTGAGTATCCGTTCAAATGAATAAATTAAGTTACACTAAATATGATCAATTTCAAATTAATGAATTACATCATGCTAAACATGACCCGTAATTCTAATTTCAGAAAGTGTATGGGAGAGAGTGTTTCTACTCTTTTTTTTTAAATTATGGGAGTGCTATTTTTATGACAATTAATTTCAATTATAATATGTTTAATATGTAGCAGAGAGAAGGAAACATATAATAAAAAATATTATTTATTTTTTTAGTGATGATTATTGCATCTAATTGCCTATAGTAGAGTTGTAATGTGTGTCACACGATTCAAGTATTTCAGTTTATGTTTCAAGATTCTAATCAATTAATTTGTACTTAATCTTTTTAACCTTAAGTTTAGCTTTATATTTATTTTATTTCACTCCTTAAATTATCTATTTTAGGGATAAAATATAAGAATTTATCGTAATTTAAATATTCAAAGTATTATAAAATAAATTATTATAATAATAGTGATTCATATTTGTCCGGTTCCAAAATTGAATATAACCGGTCCGGTCTTAGGTCCGCATATTTCAGAATTTCTGGTCTTCGGTTGGGTTTGGTTTGGTTTAAACCTTTTATGCCGTCTTAGAATTATGGATCATACTGTGTGGAAATATAACTATTTTTTAATTTAACCAACAATATGGAAAAAAACTAAACTATAACAATTAAAATGCAATTTAATCTTACTTCATTTCAATAACATTAACGCCGTTAGTTGCGAACTATCGAAAAGGATCCACAGTGTCCTAAATGCTGAGAAATTCAACAATTAACCATCACTTTGGTATGATTAATAATTTAGCCATTTTTATGCAAAAAAATTAAACTACAAGCCATCAATCTGCAATTTAGTATATATTATATATAGTTGCTTTTTATCAATTATTATTACTCATATTAGCTACTAGGAGAATGGTTTTTGGTAGGAAGATATCTTGAATTTTTCTGTTTGTAATGATCTTTTTCTCTTTTCAATTTCATGGTGATTGTATTCTAATTTTTGGTACATTTTAATAAACATATCGAAGATTTTATTTAACGTTAATTAAGGATTCTTAAGTATTGTTAAAGTTAATGACTATATTTAACACCTTAATCAAAAGAAACCATTTCATGCTTTCTTTTTACACAGCAGATGCATTCATATCTGTGGAGAAGGCTTACCATGAGCACATTTCAGCTGTTGCGGAGATTATCAACATTGCTTTTGACGAATTCTAATAAAGCTATACGTACAGTTTGTATAAATTAAGAAACAATTGATAAGATTGATACTATATATTATAGTTTGATTATTAGATTATATAATTTCAATGAAAATAAAATTTCTTAACATTTGAATGAACACAAACATGAAGATCCAGTCACAACGAGCATCTACCAGCTTTTCACGATAGTCGTTCAAGCACAAAGCGGCACAATTTCTGCATCCTTCAAAGTTAATAGGACATGTGCATATCGCCTTCACCTCCCCGTAGGTTGTAGCATGATCTATCAAAGACAATTTTAAATTAAAATAAAAGTTATACGAGATAAATGAATAACAAGATATGTGCTGTACAAATAAATTTCATACCTTTTTTCACAAAAAGACTACGGTTAATTTATGCATAGTTGTACTCTATTGGGTTCAGACACATTTTCGAACATATGTTTGAATATTTTATCAAACTAAATTTGATAATTGTGTTATGCTTAAACTGTGGCATGCATGTTGGGCGGATGTCATTCAGCATAATGGGGAAGAGCCCTACTCAATTTTGCGTTTACTAACTAAATTACGAGGGCATAACTATGATGTCCCCGCTAAAAATTTATAAGTGCCCCCATACCACTGCATGCATGTATGACATATATAGAATTATACTCCTTCTGTTCCAATTTATCTTTCTATTTTTTTATGGTCAAATTAACCAAATTTTAACCGATAATTAAAAATCATTAATTTATAATTTTAAAAAACTGAAAAGTACATTTTAAAATAAATTACATATCCTTTGTAATTATATAATTTTTTATAATTATATGATATATGTAACTTTCAGTCAAAATTAAATAAATTTGATGGTAAAAAGTTAGACAGATAATTTGGGACGGAGGGATTATAATATAAATGATACTTACAATTCCTGTTACAACTATTGAAAAACTCGACACACCCAACACATCAACATTCACAATTATCATGATGACAATCACAGAAATAAATAACTTGCGAGCCATCTTGTTTTTCTCAAGTACAAGAACTCTGATGGCTAATAGTATCAAGTGTTGCAGTTTTCAATTTATATACACTTATGTTTATTAAATACTCCATTAAACGTTTGATTTTTTGACACACATCTTTAGGAGTTTTAACTACAGGTTTAAAATTATTATTTTTTTGTGAATAAAAATATTAAACTAAAATTTTTATTAAAAAAAGAAAATTTTAAAAATAATAATTTTAACTATGCAGTCAAAACTCCTAAAAATGTGTTCCAAAAAATCAAGCGTCAATTATTTTCAAATAGAGAGGGAGTATATGAATCATAAATATTAATTAGGTTATATTTTGGAAAAGACGCGTGAATGTTAAAACTATAAAATCAGTTTGTTAACGATGTAAATTATTAAGGATCTTTGTAGAGTGTGTTCATGTACTAATTTTTGATACTTTTAATGAGTTGTTGATTTTTATTGATAGAAATTTTTATTAATGACTAGAAAATCTTATGTTTATGTTTGAAGAAAGGTACGGCTAGTGAGACAAACTGAAGTGACAGCGGTTACGTAATAAAATAAATTTGAAAACCAAGAAATTTAGTAATCTCTCCGTCCTTAAATTTTGACGGAAAATTAATAATTACTATTTTTTATAATTTTTAAAGAATTAAAAATTACTATTAAATATATTTTTGTAATTATATACTTTTTATAATTATATAATATATATACTGAAAATTACATACATTATATAATTATAAAAAAAATTAAAACGTATATCATCACAAAGGATATTTAATTTATTTTAAAATGTAATTTTCAATTATTTTAAAATCCATTATAATAAATCTGTTATTTTATACTATAACCGAAAAAATATGTCGATTTGATTTATAACTATATTAATATCAGTTTAGTTTTCGATTGCCTTTTTTGATGAGTTTCAGTTATGATTAATTAAAATAAGATTTGATTTCGAATTCGATTAACGGAATGCACAACTCTAATTTTACATCAAGTATTTGTCATAATTTTATCAGTTTTTTAACCTTTAATATCAGTTTTAAGAAAATGATTATGTTGTGAAACTTTGCTTATGTGTATATTATGAATAATTTACGTTCATTTCTATTAATATTTTTAACACATTTCCAACGGAGGCTCTTATCTCCTTGAAAATATTTATCTGGTTATCAATATTTTGACTATTAAAAATTGATCAACAAAATATAAAAACAATTACTGTATAATATAAATTGTCAAATTGTAATCAACACTTTTTGCTCAGATACTTTACATTCAAGAATTTGTCACAATTTTTTTCCTAAATCATAAATTTATATTTGTTTTTTAAACCTTTTAATATGTGTGAAGAAACTATATTATGTAAAGTTAAGAAATTTAATGAAATATCAGTGAAATTTTAATTGAAAATTCAGTTCTTGCACAAAATCAAAATTTTATTATTCATCATAATTATTTGTCAAAAATCCATCTTCTATCCCTGCAGTGGATAAACAGGGATCCCTTTCATTTCTGGACATTAGTTGAACTCAATTGTAAAAATGGGATGTGTGAGCTCAACGTTTCAAAAATGGTACATCTAAATGTTTTTTATGACGTTCATCAAGAATTATGAGTAGTGACCACCATGTATTGTGACGGTTATGAAATAAATCAAATTGTTGATTACCGCCATACCAAATGGCGGTCATAACAGACATGTTTTTAAACTATACTGCTCATATTCTTCATTTTCATTCATGAGGGCCAAATTTTTACCAGTCGTCGATGTAAATGAATCAGGTGGGGGAGACAAGATCACACCAGCATTATGTCCATAATAATGTTCAGCTCCATCTTTATTAGTGGTAAACACATTCCTGCTTGAACCACCACCATACTCCTCAAATGGACGACTACTTGAACCATCACCATATTCCTCAAATGCATGACTGCTAAAACCGCCAACATACGGCTCACTGTTACCTCCCCCACTAAAATAATAATCTGACCAACCCGTCATACCATAATCTGGTAACCGACTCCTCTAATACATTGTGTCGTAACTTGATTGTGTGGGTTGGCTAGGATGTGAGTAACCGCCCGATGATATGAAAACACATCATCTTGTACTATTTTTTCAGCATCCACAAATAGAGATACATCACTCATCCCCATCTGCATTTGTCTAGGAATACTCAGCATCATCCTCACATCATCATCGCAATTAACACCAACAATGTAATATCCACTTACTACATTACCAAGACCTAATTGAGGATATTTAAACCTCATCTTCACATTCCAATGTGAAGTGCTAATCTGCATTATTCGATACACAATCTCCTTCAACTCATGATAAGCGATTCTCCATTTAATATACTGCATTTTCTGGGGATCTATAGAATATCTTATATCATCATCCCGTCTAATTATTTCACCGCCCCAGAAAAAATTTACATTCACCAAATCTTCCATTATCCTACATTTTAAACAATATTTTTAATTATTTAATAAAAAATATATATTAATAAATAACTAACAAATTATCAAAAACATTTTTTTTCTTATAACTAAACATATATTAATAAATCTTTAACAACTTATTGATAACAAACTAACAAATTATATTACTAACAATTTATATCACTAACAGATCTGTTCACCTCAAAGTTAGACTAATTATTTAATGTATACACATTTTCATCTCAAAATTAGTCTAATTATGAACTATTTATAATTAAGATCTCAATTAGCAGTAGAACAGTTCGTATGAAAATGATAATGCAGATATAGCATAAAAACATAAACACAAATGGCAGAAAACCACTAAAAATTATCGAATCTAACATATAAATTGTTGTATAAAACTAAACAAATAATATGCAAGATATAAAATACTGAAGAGAGAATGTACCTTATAATTATGGATGTAGGAAATGAAATGAAATGGATTGGTGTATAATATAGGCAGAGTTGCCTTGAAATATATGGAATTGCAGATTTCATTTAGATAAGATAAGATTATAAACTTGTGAATGGCGAACACATAAAAGAGTTAATTTTTAATTGACTTTGCTGTTTACATTCTATAATGGCAAACACAATTCAACTAGAATTACACAATGATATGTGTTCGCCATTGTAAATTACATACACATAATAATGTGTTCGCCGTGTGCAAGGGAGATGTATGTTGTGCGACTGGGTATTATTAACAAGAATTAGGTTTTAAAATAACAATGTTAAAACGAAGTCGTATGGTATTAGCTGCTGTGTTCGCCATTGAAAAGTGTAAACAGACTATTTTTTATGCTTTAGTATTCGCCAGTGCAAATGGTAAACACTTTAGAAAAAAAATTCTGTCAGCTGTGTTCGCTAGTGGAGATGGTGTACAATCTTTCTATTTATCATTCCGTATGGCGTACAAGTCTGTTCAACAAGCCCAACAATTAACAGTTATGTTCGCCATTTTTGGGAATTTGCTATACTATTTTTGAAAACAACTAAACGCCTGTGCTATTTTTGAAATAGGAACTTAGTCTTTGTACCAACTATAAAACGGAGCCGTGAAAAGATGGTAGATGCTCGTTGTACTGTGTCGCTTTGTTTCAGTATATTGCATTGTATCTATATTTTAGAAATTGTGGAACTGAATCAATTCATAATTGTAGGATGTCTGCTCGACGATCCACTCGACTTTCTGGTGAGCAGCCTTCTACTGAGGCTGACCGTACTTACCAGGACGTAGAGGGCTAAGATCTGATTCATCTGGTAGGGGTCGATTCGAGGGGTATTGAGCAAGAAGATGACTCAGACGATGGGGTCGATTCGAGGGGTATTGAGCAAGAAGACCGTGTTCAAATGGCAGGACCCCATGTTCCAATGGCAGCATTCTTTGAGAATGAAGAGTTTACACCAATTACAGTGACGAATCTAGGTGAGATATTGACTATTTTTATCCTTGAAATGCAATATTCTCGGTGAGAACATTATTCCATGACAAGGATACCTTAGTTGCAGCAGTAAGAGAGGTTCACATCAACAGTGACAGGAACTATAAAGTTGTGAGGAGTAATCGTACTTAGTTCATTGCAGAGTGTGAATTGAGTGACGACTGTCCTTGGAAGTTGCGAACTGCTTTGATGAAGAAGCAGGGATTGTGGAAAATCATAAAGGTGAGAGAAATGCACACATGCATTAACAACGAGCCATTGCAGGGTCACCTCAGAATCTCAGCAAAATTAATTTCAAGACTTGTGAAACCCCATGTAAGTTTTATAAATTACCAATATTTATGGGGAATCTTTGGGTACAGATATACTAGTTGTGTTGATTTGATCATATTAAATCATGTAACAGGTGATGGAGAGGCCAAATTTTCCAATCATGACTGTTCTGAGAGCTATCTCCCACTTGCACGAACTATATCTCGAGCTAGCTGAAGCATATAGTGCCGACTTCTACGCAACAACATTTGATTGTTTTCCCCTTTTATGATATCCACAGCTACTTCCAAGTTACGTTTAAATGCAGGCCAACTTTAACCAATCAAGTTGTCTTGATAAATGCTTAATGATTCATGATTAGGTCCCCTAGCACCAAGAGTAACTAGGTCACGAACCAAACGGTCTGATTCTAAACGCCGATGTGCCCATTCCCGGCGAACGCCTGCAAAGTATTCCACTGGATCACTTTCTTTAAGACTACGGTAATCATCATCCCTTTCTATAAGCAACCATTAACTAGGATCCATTTGTATGTGTATTTATTGAGAAGAAGAATAGTACGAATTTATAGGGTTATAAATTGTGGATGTGAAGGTAAGGTTATAAAGTTAAGTTATCGACATGTCAAATCTACCTATAAAGTAAACTGATCGACTGGTGAAATATAAATGCCAAAAAAAATAAAAGTAAACTTATAGACTTGTCAAATCTGTCTGTAACAGTAAAATTCTTGGCTATGGACTTGCCATCATAGTTTTATTGAAACACACTAAACATAATACAGGAAAATAACAAAAAGAGATAGCAATACAAGGAAAAAAATAGACATCCATACAACCAACAAATTCTTTTATTCATCATCATCAGACATCATTGTGTCAGATTCCTAGTCTGGACTTACGCTGAGATTGTAATACTGCATAGCTTGTACTGTGTCATCATCTTCAGCATAGTTTCTAGCTTCTTCAACTAAATCATAGCGGAATATACATAATCACATTCGATTCTCCTCTTCTCTAGCACGGAACAACGTTGTTTCTAGTTGTTGAGGTGTGTCGCGCAACATATATTTTGCACGCTGTTTCGGTACTCTTAATCCATAAACGATCAATTGCTCTATACAACTTATGTGACATTGTGTCCTCCATTCCCACTCATACTGCATTTTTATTATTGCATGAGTTGAGTAACGCATATTTGGATCAAGTGGGTAGTAAAAATCATCGTCGTACCACCATTTCCTACCCATAGCTTTGAAGATATCTCCTGGTGTATAACTCATTCTTAATATCTGTATATTTTCTATGTGTATGATAACTTAATTTGAGACCACTAATGCAATCTATTTATATGAATTCTTGAAATATTATTTTATTTTTATTTTAACAAAATGACTTGTCAAAAGAATAGTTAATGTTTGTGAAAAGAAAAATTCAAAGCTGTGGAAAGTAAAAGTTATAGTTATTGGGAAAAATTTTAAGTTGTGCAAAGTAAAAGTTAAAGTTATGGAAAGTAAAAGTTAAAGCTGTTGGGAAAAACGTTAAAGGTGTGGAAAGTAAAAGTTAAAGCTGTGGAAAAGCAAGGACTAACAGTGCAAAGTAATTCATATTTTCATCACATGCCAACCGAAGCTATGTTTCTTATTTCCCTTTAAATATTCATATGTGAATTCATGTAAATGTACTTTTAAATTTATAGCTAAATCAAATGGATAGGGGAAAGAAACCGATGGATCCTGAAGATCCGAGTCAAGGTAAAGAAGGGAGTTTAACTTCCAGAGTTTGAATATACTTGTACACTGTCTTACTAATCATTTTACTAATATATTGTAGGTAAGCAGCTTCAAATGGATAAGGGAAAGAAACTAATGAATCCGGGAGATGTGAGTGAAAATGGGGGTAAGAAAGCTATGCTGAAGAAATTTCTAAGTCTAACTGGAAAGTAAAAGTTAAAGATGTTGGGAAAAAAAGTTAAAAGTGTGGAAAGTAAAAGTTAAAGCTGTGGAAAAGCAAAGTAAAGTATTGTTTCGCTATAAATTTTGTTTTCCTTTAACAATTTCCCTATACTAATCAATTTCGTAAGTTCTTGAAGTAAAGTTACGGCAAATGGATAAGGGGAAGAAACCAATGATTCCTGAAAATGTGAGTGAAAGGGTACCTCCAAATAAGATGGGGAAGAAAGTCACCTACTGCCTACCAAGTCGTGATCCCCATATAGAGGAAAACGAAGAGAAGTTGGATTGCTTACTGAATATAATAGACCGAGAAGAAAATGTGAAGTTTGAAAGAATGGAGCGCGGAAAATGGTGGTTGTCAAACGTTTTGGAAAATCTGAACAGGAAGGGGCATCCAATCATGGAAGGGGTAACTTATGGAAAAAAAGTACCCTTCCTGGAAGGCATTTCTGGCTGAGGTTGATACCAAGAACTATAGCAAAATGGAAAAAATCCAACTTTAGTTGGATTATAAAAAAAAAGGTATCATTATCAAGCCTATCATGCAGGGGAGATCACAAAGGATGAAATGAAATTTGCTTATGGCAAACTTGATAATTCATTTGAGTATTTAATGAAGAGGGCTGAAGATTTGGAGTTGGCTAAAGGGGAAAAATTGACAGTTATTGAGGATGAAGATGAAGATGAAGATGAAGACATCACAAAACCTATTGACCTTACTCAACCATAATAAGTTGTTTAATGTCGATGTTTCTTATGTTTGTCATGTTTCGTATGTGTGAATGCACACCTAGAAGGGGGTGAATAGCTGTATATGACTAACTAAGACCAATTTTAACTTTTACCAACTTGTATCGACTGTTACAAACAAAACAGTCTGCTGCTGAACTGTCAGCTAGCTGATTTCAGATTACAGAGTATAATAGATTGCTGTTATGATGCAGTGCAGAATGTAAATACTGAAAATAATAAAGAACACAATCGATTTTAGCCAGGTTCGACCCCTATCCACTAATGGTCTACGTCCTGGTCCCTTACCAACCCGGTAAGAGAATATATTATTGATCAATAAAAATATCAATTACACGATACAATAATATATCTCCCTTTAACCCAGTTGCTGAAAACGGCTTGCTGAAACACTATGTTTCCCTTTGAATAATCAGCCCTCTTGAACCCCAAGATCCTCTAACAAGCTTGTTCCTCTTGAACTCTGAATTCCTCGAGCAAACCACTCCCTTGAATTCCTTAGTTCCCGAACAACCTGTTCTCTAATACAAAGAGTTCCCTAGAGCAATATTCCCTGATCACCAAGATCCCTTGCCACTACTTCAGCAACTAATCAATACAACTTTATAACGATGAATAAGAGCGTTACAACCCAAACTATAAACTCTTGTATATAATATACGTGTATATAACAATAAAGCTCAGAGTTTATAAAATCAAAGTGTTTTGAGAGAGAAGAGATAAAGCGTGTATATTCATGACTCAAACTTTTTTTACATTGTATATATCGATTGGTTACTTACAATAAAGATTGCAAGTGAATATATATATAAGAAGCATATAGCGGTTGTGAAGATATTATGAAATAATAAGAGATCTGATTTGCATCAAAATATTCTTCAACAACTAGGTAATTAGAAGATTTGAAATTTGAAATAGTTTAAATCTTCTAACAAATCAATTTTGAAAGGTAATATCAATTTCCAACAGCTAGAAAAAGATCAAAACGAATTTGAGCTGTTATGGAAAGATTTTGATATGGAAAAGATTGATAGAAATCTGTTTTGGAAAGATATGGTAAGGAGAATCAAATCTGAGTAAATAAGGAAGGTATTTGAAAATCCTTTTTGAGCTCTATTAATTATATAAACTATATATTATATAATAGAGTCCTTACATATTTAAATCCTAACCAATCTCTGATCTCTCCAAGCATCTTCAAGGAATATCCATTATCGAAATTGATTTTGAATAGCTTCTGGGCGGAACAGTGTCAGCTTGCTGATATAGTTCTGGGCGGAATAGTGTCAGCTTGCTGTTACGGTTCTGTGACTGATCTTAGCAGGCTGTTACGAACACTTTCCTGAAACTTTGTCTTTCCACATACTCAACCAAGTTACCTGAGAATATACTTATACATAGCAAACTCATATATATGTAGGATATATCAAGTGAGTCAATCATATAATGGTAAGCTGTATAGATTAAAACTAGTTACTTAGCAAGCTGTTACAGTAACAAATAGCAAATCAGCATGCTGTTATATATCATCAAAACACATCAGATTAACAATCTCCCCCTTTTTGATGATTATACACCAATATATGATTGTGCTAATATCTCCCCCTCAAACAATGCGGGTGTGAGCTAAACGGCTCCCCCTCAAACAATGCTTCCTGCAAAACAAGCTCAATATGCAATATATCTTTCTCACAAATATTAGACATGCATAAAACATATTTATCTCCAGTATAGCATTAACCACGTAAGCATGCAATCAGACTATATATTTTCTCCCCCTTAATCATCAAAAAAAATATCACCTTTCATGCACATCACATAAGTCCATATATAGCAAGTAATAAGATTAGATACCAGACTTTTCAAAGTAGCTTGCTATTTAGACATTGCACATCCCAAGTTCCCTTCGAAGAACAGAAAATCTTTCTTCTGCTAAGGGTTTGGTGAAGATGTCAGCTAGCTGATACTCTGTAGGCACAAATATCAGCTCTACCTTTCCCTTTGCAACATTATCTCTCAAGAAATGGTGTCGAACATCAATATGTTTTGTTCTTGAGTGATTCCCTGGATTCTTTGAAATGTTGATAGTGCTTGTATTGTCACAATAGATTGGAATTTTCTCACATTTAATTCCAAAGTCCTTGAGTGTTTGAATCATCCAAAGCATTTGAGAGCAACAACTACCAGCTGCCAAATACTCCCCTTCTGCAGTAGATAATGCAACAGATGTTTGCTTCTTGCATTGCCAAGATACCAAACTCTGTCCTAAAAATGCACAAACACCACTAGTACTCTTTCTATCCGTTTGACAACCTACATAATCTGCATCACTATATCCAACAAGATCAAATGCATTTGTGATGGGATAAAATAAACCAAGAGTTATAGTACCACTCAAATATCTAAATATCCTCTTGATAGCATTCAAGTGAGACACTTTTGGTTTTGCTTGAAATCTTGCACAAACACATACACTATACATGATATCAGGTCTAGAGGCAGTTAAGTACAATAAACAANTTTGAGAGAGAAGAGATAAAGCGTGTATATTCATGACTCAAACTTTTTTTACATTGTATATATCGATTGGTTACTTACAATAAAGATTGCAAGTGAATATATATATAAGAAGCATATAGCGGTTGTGAAGATATTATGAAATAATAAGAGATCTGATTTGCATCAAAATATTCTTCAACAACTAGGTAATTAGAAGATTTGAAATTTGAAATAGTTTNGCTCGATATCTAGTGATTTCTACATCCTTACCCTTTTTATCAGAAGTCAGCTTGCTGGCTGGGGTCATTGGAGTAGATTTTGGCTTAACATTTTCAAATCCAAATCTTTTGAGTAACTCTTTTATGTACTTGGATTGATGCACATAGATTCCATCTTTTGTTTGCTTGATTTGGAGCCCCAAGAAATAATTGAGCTCTCCCATCATGCTCATGTCAAATTCACTGTGCATACACTCAGAGAACCACTTACACATACTTTCATTAGTAGATCCAAAAATTATATCATCTACATAAACTTGAACAACAAGTATATCATTNGATATGGAAAAGATTGATAGAAATCTGTTTTGGAAAGATATGGTAAGGAGAATCAAATCTAAGTAAATAAGGAAGGTATTTGAAAACTCTTTTTTAGCTCTATTAATTATATAAACTATATATTATATAATAGAGTCCTTACAGATTTAAATCCTAACCAAACTCTGATCTCTCCAAGCATCTTCAAGGAATATCCATTATCGAAATTTATTTTGAATAGCTTCTGGGCGGAACAGTGTCAGCTTGCTGTTACGGTTCTGTGACTGATCTTAGCAGGCTGTTATGGGCACTTTCCTGAAACTTTGTCTTTCCACATACTCAACCAAGTTACCTGAGAATATACTTATACATAGCAAACTCATATATATGTAGGATATATCAAGTGAGTCAATCATATAATGGTAAGCTGTATAGAGTAAAACTGGTAACATAACTAGCTGTTACAGTAACAATTAACAAATCAGCATGCTGTTATATACCATCAAAACACATCAGATTAACAATCTCCCCCTTTTTGATGATTATACACCAATATATGATTG